>JBBBDQ010029769.1:13380000-13535000 GCA_037127315.1 Ascarosepion bandense | reverse complement strand
CAGTCTGTTAATATCTATCTATCTATCTATCTATCTATCTATCTATCTATCTATCTATCTATCTATCAGTCTGCTCATATCTATCTATCTATCTATCTATCTATCTATCTATCTATCAGTCTGCTCATATCTATCTATCTATCTATCAGTCTGTCATATCTATCTATCTATCTATCTATCTATCTATCTCAGTTTGTTAATATCTATCTATCTATCTATCTATCTATCTATCTATCTCAGTTTGTTAATATCTATCTATCTATCTATCTATCTATCTATCTATCTATAAATGCATGAATGCATACATACATTACATACATACATACATTGCTTACATACATTACATACATACATAGCCGGAGATTACAATGATATATATATTTTTAATGTGATTTCATGGAAGCACAATTAGGATATCCTCACTCCACAGAGTTTTTTCTTTTTCTGCTGTTTTCTCCCCAGTTATGGGTTAAATAACAGAACAGGTTAGGTTCTATAGCTTAGGCTGGCAACCAGTCTATCACAGAAAGTAATGGCAACCTACTATGGGATAATCTTCTGCCCGATCAGTCATGTCTTTTTCGAGACATGATCGCCTAAAGCGTGTATAACGTATGGCACTTAACTGACTAAATTGAATGACTGAATGAATATAATAGATGAAAACAATTAAAACTTCTACTGGGTATAAAGTGGGGGATATGTTTTCTGTTGTTATGAAGTAATAAACTGATCCCCCACTAATTACTAGCCAGCTAGTCTACCGCAGAAAGTAATGGCAACCTACTATAATCTTCTGCCCGATCATAATAATGATAATCTTCTGCCCGATCAGTCATGTCTCTTTCGAGACATGATCGCGCAAAGCTCGTATAACGTATGGCGCTTAACTGACTGTTGTTTTCCGGTCTTTTTTCTTATTTATATGGTGCTTGGTGGAAATAAGAAAATATTTACCCTATTAATACTGTATCTCCCTCAATATTGACAACGTTACGACAAAAACCTGCATGTCAAAGAATAAAAAAAAACTGCAACCTTGGCACTATCACAACTCAAAACGTTGAACTAGAACAATCCATCCCAGTGGACGAAAGAAAGGGCTCATTTCGAAATTCCAATGTATATCCCCCTAAAAACGGTTGGAGATTAAAATGACGGAAATGTTGTGAATATAACAATAAAGATGGCAATAAATCGAATAATGTAAATAGTTACAATCTCAGAAACACACACACATATTTGTAGCAGAAAAATACGATGCTACCATTTAATTTCTTTGAATCATTAATGGACTGGTAAACAGGCACCCAGACATACACATATATGTATACATTTGTATTTTAACCCACATGCATTGCATCAATTTTCTTATATTAAATGTAACACTATACTAAAATTTAAGTCAGATTCTTTAACCGTGAGTAGAAGCTTTTGTGTTTTGGGACGTGAGGCATTAAATTTCCATAAATTCTCAAACTCATACAGCTTTGTTCAATTTTCAAAGGCTGTGTCATAAATCAGGGAATGTCTTTTAATCTATTAATCTTTTAATCTTTTAATCTTTTAATCTATTTTAACAAATATTCAGAATTTCAATCACATCTAAATCTGGTTTGATAAAAGATATTTTTTGACTTTTACAAATAATTCTGAGAATATTTAAAAGTTTTATTGTAATCTGAGAAACGTGAAAGAGTCGCTTTTTGAACTCTAGTTTTCAATAAATCTCTTATTTTACATGATTTTTTTCACTTGTGACTGAAAATTATGTCATGAATACATTATCTGAAAGGCGATTTTTTTAAACAAGCCTTTCTCTATGACTTGTTTATCGATTGTAAATTTTAAACCTGTTTTTTAAATGTTTTTTTTTTTTAATAAAGTAAAAAAGGATACATTTTTATCCTTTTTTGCATGTTTTTGACTTTTGGAAAGAGAAAAAAAAAGCACAAACAGTAAAAAAATAAAATAAAATAAAACTTATGCAGATTTAAAGTTTTTCCAATAATTATTAAACTATTTGTAACTTTTTAATGTGAGACAAATAAAAATAAACACAATTTAAAATTATTTCTAGATTTTATTAAATGCTTCATCGCAACCGTTTTTCTCTCTACATATAATCTATATCCACATGTTTCGCTGTATCAAAGGTCATTAATGGCGAGACATCCACTTGTCCCCGGCCGGGATCGAAACTACACCGATTTGGTGAAGTCGCAGTCGCTAACCTCTAAGCCATAGGCACATGGAAGCAGATAAAGGAAATTGAAGCATATTATATATAAGCGGTGTATGACATGCAAGCACCGAAAGAAGTCAATTCATTGCTGAAGAGTTATGCAGATATATATATATATATATATATATATATATATATATATATATATATATATATATATATATAACTCGTTGTGGAACTCGTAGGTTTTTTAACCTGCTGTTTACTTTTATAAAGAGTGCTCGATACAAACGTACAGCGTTATATTGTAATAGTTGTTACAATGGTTTATAAATTCATAGTATCACTACACAAAACTTTTCGCGTTTCGAAGCTACCTTTAGGTGCTTGTCATCGGGTGACGAAGTTAAAATGAAAATTAAATGGTGAAAAACGGTTTATTTGTGGTGATATGCTGTTTAAGTGAAAGTTGGGTTCGGAGCTTATTCTGATTCTGTCGGCCGTATTGTAGTCTTAGAGATATGGGTTGGGAGAGGTAGCTTAGTTTAAGACAGGTTTCTTATTTATCTTGTCTGGATGTAGTGAAAGTGACGTCGTTGTTAATGATGTATGTGGTGTGAGATTTTAGAATGGTTTAGTCGTTCGTTTATAGTTCTTGAGATGCTGCTATTTGGTTTAGAGGAGGGTATGGGTTAACTTAGTTTCAATAAGTGAATGCAATGATTTCAACTGGAATTCGAACTCGGCTCCCCGATTTGTCGTTCCGAGTCGATATCCACTGCACCATGACGCACAGCCAGTGCGAGAACATCCTGAACATTTCTGCATTTCATTTGTCCAAGGCAGAGTTGTCTATTCTCTCGCATGGATTGGATTTTTGTGTACGCCGCCCCTACCCGGCATATTAAACAAGAGGAGATATATTCAGAGTTCGAAGTTCTGTTTGCCCAGTTGGCCATAGTTCAGCCTGATTAAGTCAACAAGGTCAGTAATCTTAAGGCTAAATTTAATGATATTGCCCATTCCTACGCAGGTAATCCTGTTCCATTTAATGAGTCAAAGTGGAACAGAGAGCAATATAAAATTATTAATTCACTTCGGCTCAATAAATCTTTAGTTCTTACGAAACAGGATAAAGGCTTGGTTGTCGTCATTCTTGATTTTCAAGATTATGTTAACAAGATGATGACTATCCTTGAATAAACTTCCTAATTTTTTCGGTTAGGCCCAATAGACAAATATGCGATTTAAAAAGAATTTAAAGACAATATCTTTAGGAAATGTACGAGCCAACTTCTAAGAAACCAGGCCAGAAAGCCATTATTGATTGATTCGTTATCTAGGTTATTTAAGGCCACAAAATATTAGATTATAAGAATGTTTGGAGATAATAATTTAGTGAAAAAAGTGTTACTAATAAGGAGAATCAGTGATGTGATAGGTACCGACTTGGTGGCTCGACTACAGCCACTTTCCTACCGACGAGATGTGGCTTCCCTGTGTCTGTTCTATAAATACTTCCATAGCTTCTGCTCCAACGAACTTAAGTCACTGGTGCGCCCGCAACAGGTGTTTACTTATGCAACCAGGCTGCATCTGGGTCTCACCCATTCACAGTTAAATCAACAAAATGCAGACAACAATTCTACTTTCAGCTTCTTTTCTCGCACTTCCCGCCTGGTGATAAATAAATTATTAGCCACCATAAAGCAAACCTCTCACTGTTATTGAAAACCTGCATGGAAAGTGCTCAAACGAAAACATCCTTTTGTTCCACTAGTTCAAACCGTCAGAGATATGCTACTTTAATTATAGTCATGCCCTCCGTATATCATTGCTGAAAAGTAAGTTACATTTAAGCAACGTCTTCCTACTAACCTCTGCGCTGTGAACTGACTCCCAAGAAGATGCTTTCCCGATCACTACAATCTTACCCTGTTCAAGTCCATGATTAATCGTTATCTTTCCTACATATTCGCATAAATTGTGGCCATTACTTTGTAACACTTTACCTCCAGTGGCTCCCAGGCCTTGTAAAAGATGATCCTCACTCTAAAGAATATATATATATATATATATATATATATATATATATATATATATCACTTTAAATAATATTTTCGTGGAATGACCTCAATGTTCACATTTATATTTACTGACATTCCTTGCGTTAGATTAAGCACTTATACACATAAATATTCAGTCAGTCAGTCAGTTAAGTGCCATACGTGATACACGCTTGGCCGATCATATCTCGAATGAGACATGCCTGACTGGGCGGTAGATTATTCCGCAGTAGGTTGCCATTACTTTCTACGGCAGATTAGTTGCCAGCCAAAGCTATAGAACCCAATCTGTCCTGTTATTTAACCCATAACTGGAGGAAAGAGAAAGATTAATACCTTTCTCAAGCGTATTAGCGCGTAAGTGAATTCAAGGAATTCAACTAGAATTCGAACTCAGCCCCCTGATTTCTCGTTTCGAGCCGATATTCACTGCACTACAACGATGAGCTGAAGGGCACCTCGACGTGGTGTAATGGTCAGCAAGCTTGTCTCGCTAGAACCTATTACAAACTGAGTAGTGAGTTCGATCCTCACTGGGCACCCCATACTTTCGGCCTTGTGCGACATCTAAGCGGCGATTAGAAAATCAAATATATATATGAGCTGAAATCTTTTTAAGCACATTTCGTTAAATTTTTATTATATAATCATTTCATCCAATGAAAGAGGAACCCCCACTAGTGTGCAGGGGGTTACAGTGAGAGAAAAGACTGGGTACAGTGGGTATTACAGAAAGGATAAAAGATGAATGGGATTCAAGAAGACAGAAGATGGTAATTGTAGTTGCATTTACATTTTTTGAGATTGTAGCAATGAGGGAAACAAGTAAATCTAAGAGAGTTCCACAGGCGAAAAAACAACAAGTATCGGTTGCTTTTAACTATTTCAACGGTAAAAGGGTGGGACCTAAGTCCAATTTAGTAACACGCTTAAATTCACGTGGACGGGGCACCATGGAAAAGAGCTCATCAGAGTAGTTGCCATGAAAATATTTGTAAAAAAGACAGAGGGAAACCACGTTACGTTGGTGAGAAAGTGACTGAAGTCGAGATACCAAGTCAGGACTGATTATATCGCAGATTCTTCTTTGGATTATGTCAAGAACTTTGAGATGAACAGCAAGTGCACCCGGCCATCCAAGATAGATTCTGACAAGAAAAACTTTCTAGCATTACTTAGACACCCAAATTTCCTAGCAGTTGATACAGCTATAAAAGCAATATATTCGTTCCACTTCTTCTTCTATGTGCCCTGTCCCTTCAGGACGTAGGCGATCATGGCTTTCCACGTCTCCCTATCCCTGGTGGCTCTGAGCACGCCTTCTCCTGTTACACCGTGCAATCCTCGTTCTGTCATCCACCTGAATAGGTCCTTTAAATATGTTATCCGTTGCTTTCCCTTGTCTCTTTCCCCCCCTCTATCTGGCCTGTTAGTATCAGGTTCTCCAGGCCCTCCTTCCTTGTTGCCTGCTCCAGGAACTTCAGCTATCTCTTCCTGATGTTCAGTATTAATTTCCTTTTTGTTTCCATCATTTCCAAGACCTCATCATTGCTCACATGCTCGATCCATGAGATTCGCAGCATCCTTCTGTAGAACCACATTTCAGTTGCTTCAAGTTTTTCCTTCATCTTTGATGGTATTGTTCAGCATTAACTGCCATATTGAAGGACGGGCAGCACGTAATAACCCAGTACTGCCTTCCTAGTTTCTAGCGAAATTGTCCTGTTTCATAATACCTTACTCAACTACTGGAATGCTTCCTTCGCCATGCCAATTCCCCTTCGGATCTCCGTGTCGCAATTTCCGTCTTCTGTTGTAACGATTCCCAGGTATTTAAGTTTTTGTATCTGCTTGATTCTGGTATCCCGACCTGTATTTGTCATTTTGGGCTGCCCTTTTTACTGATGACCATGCATTCGGTTTTCGTGCAGTTTATTTCTAGTCCTTTCTTGTTACTTTCTTCTGCTACCTTCGGTAGGAGGTCTTGTAGTTTCCTTTCTGTGTCTGCTATCAGCACTGTATCATCTGCGTACCTTAGGTTGTTTCAATTGTGGCCTCCGATTACGAATCCAGGCATAACTTCTAGGGTCTTCAAAATATTCTCGCTTTATAAGTTCGGGTTAGTTGAAAAAGTGAGGCCAAGACGGCGCATTGTGTCGCTCTCAAAGAGACTTGCATTAGCCATTCTGATGGCTGAGAGGAAAGTTTTACCTATGGTGCTTAAATAAAAGCAGTTTTGTTTTGGCGACATTAAAATTTGCAAGCCATTTCCTACCCCAGTAAACCATTGATTAGAGGTCCGTTTCAAGATCAGGGGCCAGGTTTACTTTGTCATACTTTGCAGATCATTGAGAAAGAAGAAAATGGTGATATCATTTGCATAGATGCCAACTTGGCATCTATGCAAATGATATCACCAAGATATGATGACACCAAGAAGAAAAACTGATGAAGACCAGAAACAGCGTCGGACCTAGGATAGAGGCTTGAGGGACACACACGTTCCTGTGAAAGGATCTGAAATCCGGCCCGTTTAATACGGCCTTGATTTTACGATCCGGTAAGAAGGATTGGATTAAATTAAACATTCGTCCAAAAATATCGTAGTCCTGGAGCTTGCACAGAGGGCTAGCAAGCCAAATACTGTCAAGTGCTTTCAAGATATTTAGAGTAACAGCTCAAGCTTCGTCAATATTATCAAGAGCCTGATATTCATATTCTGTAATGGCTTTTAGCACATCAGCGGCAAACCTGGCAAAACGGAATCCATATTGTTTGTGAAAAAGTAGCTCGTGAGAGGTGAAATGCTTAACTCCTTCAGCATTGATGGGAACCTTGTATACTTTGCGGAAAAGCTGTAAGACGATAGTTAGAGAGATCAGAGGGTTCACCAGAATTATCAAAAACAGGAACTACACATGAGGATTTCCAACAAGCAAGAAAGCAGGAAGTAAAAAACCAATAGCTGTAGAGTTTGAAGGGGAATGAAGCCAATTCAAGGGCACATTTCTTTAGGACTATGACTAGGATTCCATCACCCCTGCTTGCCTCATCTAAGTCCAATTTAGAAAAATGATGTCCGAGATGGGGTTCTGTATATATCACTCAGCTGAGACTCTGTTCTAGGTGGGACAACGGGTATCGTACTCCAGTCGAGTCAAGTGTGAAGTTGAATATGACCGACAAGAATATTCCAATTTTTTTTTATTTAGTTTTTACAGCATTCTTACCTTTTTCTGTTTGGTTTGAATAAGGAAATGACAAAAATGTCGTGTTGTTAATTTCTTTTCGTGTTTGATTCTTTAAGGTCTATTTTTTTAAATACTAGTTGAAGCGTTTATTCCGAACATGGCATGTTAAGCCCGGTTGGAATATAAGTGTGTCTTTCTTTTTCCTTTTTTCTTAACTTTCAACATCCATTACCACTGTTGAATAAGGCGAGGTTGATAGTGGGCGCAATATGTTTTATATACAAAGCTTCTTTCAACAAGATGTTTTCTGTAATTTTATTTACATAGAGTTTTTGCAGTTTTAGACCAGAAGTTTCCTTACGGTATCTTGTAAATCGTAAGCTCTTAGATGTTGTTTTTTATGGCATTTTGATCTGATAAACGACATACAAGACGTCTTATCAAGGAGATAGTTGTATGTCCAATATAGGAAATTGATTTATGACAAGAAACCACTTGTGCTAGCCAGTAAAACTGATACACCAAATTGGTCAGCGTTAATATATATATATATATATATATGTGTGTGTGTGTGTGTGTGTGTGTGTGTGTGTAAGATTTTAGTGTGTTATGTACACAATACATACAAACACCAGTAGCCAAGAGTGTTCAATCCATTGCTGGAGAATGATACGTAAATAGCAGTGAGTAGCTACTGCTTCTAAAGTCTACAACAAAAATATTAAACATTATATATTTTTTAGATTCTTTATTTACAAGAATAATTTTGTATTTTCAGCATTCTAAAAATAATACAAATATAACTAATGCAATATATATCGTTTACCAAAAAATATATGTGAAAAACAAAAGTTAGCTGAAAACGTTAATCCGTGAAAGTGCAATGATTCACTCTCCAAGAGGTTAACATCAACCATGTAGATAGAAATTAAAAATGGTTCTCTGAAATGATTAACGAAGGGCAGTTTCCTTTTTGAAGCGTTAACAAGCTACTCCCTGCCCCATTTAACAACAGATTGGTAATTTTCTGAAACCGGCTGCTAGGTTGACATTATTAAAACGATCAGATTTACTATTAAAACAGGAGTAAATATTTGAGTCAGAGGCAGAGATACCAAGCTGAGAACTAATTAACGGTTATTTATGAATATCAGGAACCCTGGGATAGAGATCTAGGGAACCCTGTGATAGAGCTCTAGGGAACCCTGGGATAGAGCTCTAGGGAACCCTTGCATTTATACAAAAAGAACTAGAAGAGTGACTATTCAAGACAACTTTCATTTCGTGATTGGATAAGAATCCTTGTCCAGAAATACCCTTTCAAATTGTGAAAACGGCTAGTATGTCAAACGCTGTCAAATGCCTTTGAGATATCCAAAGCAAAAGTCTGAATTTCGCCATATTTATATAAAAATTGATATACTTTTTCAGCAATAATCGTTAACACATCAGTAATTGACCTATAGAAGCGAATGACATATTGCTTATCTTAAAGAGATGTGAGATTTTTGAACCAATTCAGATTTAATTAGAACCTCCAGTCAGTCAGTCAGTCAGTAAATTTAACTTTTTGTCAAATTGTTGCTTTGTTGTTAATTAAACTCTGACTACATTTTATAAGTTAAGGTTATCTTTCCTTAATTGTACTCCTATTAATTTCTTATCAGCAGTAGTTATGTGATACATGGAATTTTTACATACATACTTTTTTAATTTTTTTAATAAATTATGAAAATTTTTATGACCTAAGAAGAAAAAATCGTTAGTTTTTTTATAAAATAAAGTAACATTTACAAAAATAAATTTTTATAAAAAGAATAATTTTATATAAAATAATCGAATTAATTTTTTACACAATAAAACACTCCTAATCCCTGTATTATTCTTCATGTTGTAATCTTTCCATTATTTGCGATGTTAACTAAATTTTATAGCGAACACACAAACGTACTCAACTTTGATCATTATTACCCGGGTGAGTATGGATTCGTCCTTATATCAGTGGACTTCAAATTTTAGTAGAAATAAGTTCATTCTTCAAGTAAGAGTATTTAGATAATACTAGCAGTATAGCTTGGCGTTGCTCGAGTGTAATGAAAGGTTTAAATATTATCCATGGTCCTGGAGCTCAGACTCTTTGGACGTTGGCACGAAACATGTAGGTTGTTAAGACTAAGAACTACAATTATATCTACTTAGAGGAAAACCCGAAGCAAAAACCAAAATAAAAAGGCTGAAAATCTGATTTTGATCAGACCCCATAGATTACCGCTGTATCGATTTCCAATATCGGAGTCAAATAAGTCATTCAAGGATAAATTAACCTAATTAGTCCATGAAAATTCCTCGTACCCATCAGGCGTTAAATTGGATAAAATGAGCTCAGTTGATGGCTAAATATCGGTTTTTGATCAGATTCGATAGAATATCGGGGGTATCGATTTCCGATATCGGGGAAAATGAGTCGTCTGAGAAGATTTACTAATGTTTGAGACTAAAAACTATAATTTTACCAAGTTAGAGCAAGTTCTGCAGCAAGAACCACGATAAAAGGGCTGAAATCCGGATCTTGATCAGACCTGATCGGATATCGGGGTATCGATTTCCGATATCAGGGGAATACGTAGCCCATGATCTGACTGGAACCCTAAAGAATATTTGTGTGAAGTTTGGTAAGAATCGGATAAAAATTGTAAATTTGTATAAAGGACATACAGACAGACAGACAGACACACACATCTTGCTTTATATATATATATATATATATATATATATATATATATATAGATTGTGTATTATAGAAATAAATAAAAATTCCAATAAGAAATCAGATCTGTACAATATAAATTTATAGACTAAGATCTTGGGAAACTTTTTCCAAACATTCGTTCAGTTCATCTATTTTGAAATTCGTTGGCTGTAAACGCTGATTAAGGAGAGTCATATTTATGGCAGATTTGAGATGATTCACTTTGTTATCTATTTCGTTAGCCGAGAAATCTACTTCATCAGTTTCTTTTCTCGCACTTCTCAACTGTGGAACTCCCTTCCAGATACTTGCTTTCCTGACGGCTAAAACCTCCAGGAATTTAAATGCAATGTCAATACCCATCTCTTATCTACTTAACTCCATTTCCTTCTACATCACCCTGTATATCTTGTTCTTTTCCTTTCTCTCTGCTTCCGCAACTGTCTTCACACCTGCGTTCCCATCCTTCTCTTGCCATTTCTCTGACACCCCCTGTAACTGCTTCGTCTTTATCTTTACTCTCCTTATGCCTAAACTTTTACTCATATGTAGTCCCCTGCGCATCAGTGGCGGTACCGCCTTGCCTGAGGTGAAATGACTTAAAAAAAGCAATAATTGATTAAACTTTTGCGCAGATAAATTCATTATTTTCTCGAGGTAAGCAATTTTCTTTTGATTAGGTTGATATATTTAGGATGGCATCAGATTTGACTGTTGTTGCATTTCCCATGTTTGCTTTAAGTCAGATAAGGAAGGGTTTTTTAGAACAACATCCTTTTCATGACCGACTTCATTGCTGCTGATCGCAATACAAAAAAAAAACAAACATTAATATAATGAAGAAATACTTTTGAATCGTTTTTCATGTAAGAAACAAGAATACTTTTTAATAATTTCAAAATCGACAAATTATCAGGAATTAACAACATAATTCTATAATTTTAAAGCCCTAAATTCTGATGTGCAGCGGATATCGGCCCGAAACAAGAAATTGGAGAGCCTAGTTCGAATCCTAATTGAATTCTCCGCAGTAATTTACGCGTGAATCAGTCAGTCAGTTAAGTGCCATACGTGAAACACACTTTGGGCGATCAAGTCTCGAAAAAGACATGACTGACTGGGCAGAAGATTATCCCGCAGTAGGTTGCCATTGCTTTCTGCGGTAGATTGGTTGCCGACCAAGGCTACAGAACCCAATCTGTCCTGCTATTTAACCCATAACTGGAGGAAAGAGACGGATTAATACCTTTCCCAAGGGTATTTGTGCGTAAGTGAATGCAATGAATTCAACTGGAATTAGAACTCGGTTCCCCGATTTCTCGTTCCGAGCCGATATCCACTGCACCGCAATACTCTTAGGAAATGTATTAATCCGTCTTTTCTCTCGTTAGCTATGGGTTAAATAACAGGACATATTAGGTTCTGTAGTTTCGGTTGGCAACCAGTCCACCAAATAAAGTCATGGCGGGAAAATCTACTGTGGGGAAAATCTTCTGCCCAGTCGAGACATGGCCGCCCAAGATTGTTTGACGTATGGTATTTAACTGAATGAAATTCTGTAGATATTCGAGCAGCGTAAATATTCTAAGCTGTAAATTCTGTTATTCTGTTATAAATTCTGTTATCCTGTTATTCTGTTATAAATTCTGTTATTCTGTTATAAATTCTGTTATTCTGTTATAAATCCTGTTATTCTGTTATACATTCTGTTATTCTGTTATAAATTCTGTTATTCTGATATAAATTCTGTTATTCTGTTATGAATCTTTTTTACCTGTACTTACCTTTTTAGGTGTATCTTGTTTGTGTCAGCTCTGCGATGAATCTTTAGAATATTGTAAAGATAAATTCCTGTTTATTGACGAGAGAAGAATTTCTTATATAACTCTCATAGAAACTTTATAAATTTCAATATTAGGGCATCAAGCGTAACTTGTGCTTTCGTAAAAACGAAATGAAATGCAACAAAAAAAACAAACTATGTTTAAACTTAATATTCTGGGTTCAAGGTTTGGTTTGTTTAACAGCATATCAAAATCCTTATGGGTCATTTAATGCCAAAATTTAGTTTTAATTTTCTTCAGAGCATTGGTAAACTTTTACTATTATTCTTAAAATCTATTGATAGAAATTTTTACTATAAAAATGTATTTTTATACTTTCATAGTGTTTTGACCCCAATTTGGGGGTTAACTATTTTCCCATAGCTCGGACCCCCTAACGGGTGCTACCACCACGAATTATGGTAGACCTGGAAACAACAATGATTAGGAAGTAATTCAACGCTCCTCAGAATTTTGCAATCAGAGGTCTTGCTGCCGGATGTAGTTTATCGTCATACACAGGACGATTGGATTCTAAGAAAATTCCATTCGATTCTGATTCAGTAACTACTATAAAAATATAAGCCATAAATTCTCTCATCGTTATCAACTTAAGTTTTAATAACAATATTCACTTTTGAGAGCCAATCAAGCTAGGGTAATACTTTTAAATGACAAAGATAAATGAGATGTGTGATATGCGTTAAGAAAGAGTTATTAGGAAGTAAAGATCATGAAAATGAAGAGATTGAAACAGATTGGCCCATAACATGAAACCGTTTACCCGTTAACTTATGTAGCTAATTTGAACCTACCAGAATATAACCTCCCACCCATCAGTGGCTCACAAACGGTGCGACGCGTTTCATGGCTGCGGCGGAAGGGGATAGCCGGTGAGGCGGAACGATTGAAAGAGAACCAAAGAGTTAGAAACAATTTCAAAAAATTAATACACCAAAAATGGTTTTAAAATTTAATATATTATTATGGATTACTTGCATGCATGAGTCCCAATATAAATTGTTATAAATAATTATTGAGAGATTTTATAATTGGGATATTTTTGCATTATATCGTGTATTAAAAATATAGTAACTCAAGTCCGCAAATTGGAGGAGAGAGTTATCATTTATAATGTTTTGACTTCGAATCCACGGTTATCTCTCTTTGACACTCGCTCTGTTGATTTTATTTTTAAATCTATTTTTTATCACATGCAATTTGGTGAGGCGCTAGCAATTTTTTTTCCGAAACTAAGGTCCAAAGAAAACATTTTGGAATCACTTCACAAGGGTTAAAGAGTTAATATTTTACATGCACCAGCTTTCAAATAAATTTAATATCTGTCCAAGCTCAGACTTTTTGGACGTTGGCATGAAAGACTAAAAAGCAATAGTTGTTTCCAGTTAAAGCGAAACTGTAGACTGAAAGAAAAATGAATGGATGTAAGTCAAATTTTGATTTCCTGGTATCGATATATTTCGTTGTAAACTGAATTTTGAAGGCTAAATAAGTCCTCTGAGTTAATGTTATCATGACTGAGACTAAGAACTACAATTATACCTACTTAGAGCCAAACCCGAAGCAAAAACTAAAATAAAAGGACTGAAAAAAACAGACATACAGGCAGATAAACAGACACACACACAAATATCTTGCCTTTTATATATATATATATATATATATATATATATATATATATATATATATATATATATATATCGATTTTCTGCATTATTGTAAGAACTACAACCTTGAAAATTTTGAATATCGTTTCTTATGTCGGTGTATATGAGTGTATCAAATTTGATTAAAATCGGACCACCCCTTCTATAACCCAATCTTTCGATTATAGTTTTTCGATATTTATCGGGGGTATCTCGACACAAAACCTAGCTAAGAACACTCGCAGATGCTTATATTACATCTGTGTAAATTTTCAAGTAAATCGGTTCCGCCGTTTCAGAGTCTATAGGTAATAGACACACACATACACACACAGAGACAAAGTTCCATTTATAAATAAGTTTAGATAGCCACCGTAAGAAACCTGTCTTTATTCATTTCTTTCGCTAGATACAATCCAAGATTCATGTCAATTTTCACAATGAAAGCAAAAGAAATATCATCTCCATTAAAAAAATTAGATATTTACTATCCCATACCAACGAAACTTCAACACCAGAACCATCAAAATATGACATTAAAAAGACAAAAAATAGATACAAATGATCAAATCCCACAAACACTAACCAACTATTTTCCTAACCAAGTTATTTTTTTAAAAACTGCTGTAGTACAAATAAATAACATCCTTCATTTCCTCAAGTTTCAGACAAGCCTTCAAAATAAAGAGATGTTGTACAAAAACTACCAACCACACACAAAAAATACAATATACATTTCAACACAAATGATATTAGACTTTAGAGTGCAATGGTTCTTAGTCCACGCAATTATCAGACATCCGCGCATCTCTTCACAAGTGGGGTGACAACAGATTCCTTCAGCATTGTCTCTGATCACATGCCAGGTGCTAACTCGCCCAATCATGGCTACTGATTGGATGATATTACCAATTAGGGGTGCTTAATCACAATCAATTCTGCCCCTTAAATGCTACTGCTACATCATGTTCTGGCCGGAAAAACAAGGCAACAATGCAATGCCTATCACACATGGGACCTAAGTAATTGAAACGGACGGCACAAAGAACGCATCCCAAATCTTACCAATAACAAACATTAAAACAAACAACTTATTTGCCTTATCCTGAAGAAGATGAAACTAATGAAAACGACAGAATTCTACGACTCAAGAATTGATAATTCAAATCAGTCAGTCAGTCAGTTAAGCGCCGTAAGTGATACACGCTTTGGGCGATCATGTCTCGAAAGAGACATAACTGACTGGGCAGAAGATTATCCCGCACTAGGTTGCCATTGCTTTCTGTGGTAGACTGGTTGCCGACCAAGGCTATAGAACCCAATCTGTCCTGCCATTTAACTCATAGCTAGAGAGAGAAGAGATAGATTATATTACATTATTATATTAAGTATAATTAGTGGGGGTTCAAATTATTATTTCATAACAATAGAAAACCGATCACCCACTTTATGCCAAGTAGAAGTTTCAATTATGTTTCTATTATATTCAGTCAGTCAGTTAAATGTCATACGTGATACACGCTTGGGCGATCATGTCTCGAAACAGACATGACTGACTGGGCAGAAGATTATCTCGCAGTAGGTTTCCGTTGCTTTCTGCAGTAGACTGGTTGCCGACCAAGGCTATAGAACCCAATCTGTCCTGCCATTTATCTCATAGCTGGAGGGAGAAGAGATAGATTATATTACATTATTATATTAAGTATAATTAGTGGGGGATCAAATTATTATTTCATGACAATAGAAAACCGATCCCCCACTTTATGCCAAGTAGAAGTTTTAATGATGTTTCTATTATATTCAGTCAGTCAGTTAAATGCCATACGTGATACACGCTTGGGCGATCATGTCACGAAAGAGACATGACTGACTGGGCAGAAGATTATCTCGCAGTTGGTTTCCATTGCTTTCTGCAGTAGACTGGTTGCCAGCCAAGGCAATAGAACCCAATCTATCCTGTTATTTAACTCATAACTGGAGAGAAGAGACGGATTAATACCTTTCTCGAGGGTATTTGCGCGTAAGTGAATGCAATGGATTCAACTGGAATTCGAACTTGGCTTAGGGATTACTTTTTTCTACACTAAGATTCATTAAAATCAACCTCTCATGTCTGCATGCAAACGATTGAAACTTTTTGCTTTTCTATCCGCTTTAAAGTCTTTTCTGTTAAACCCTAATATTTCTGTTTTCTATTCCCTCTTTGAAAATAAAATATTTCGCTCCCATTACACTTCCTCAAAAAAAAAAAAATTGGTAATTTTTTGTTTTAGGTACCGACGGCTTTTCCCCCTTCAAATTTATCCAAAATAGCATTATTTCTCTGCAAATGTATATGCTGAACTCAAATCAACAATTAGTTATTGAAGAAACTTACCTTTTTTGCTTTGAAAGTCCATAAAAAAACGAACTATATCTCGCACTTTTTCTCTCCCGTAACTCTCAGGAAGTTATGTAATTAACTGCAGAATGACGTTCTCCGTAGGCAGAAATTTTATATTTGTATTTTGGTCGATTTTCTTCCTTTACTGTAAATTCCGGCGATGTACTTCCTGTTATGAGAGTAATAAGCGTAGAAATACAATAGCTCATTACTTTCATTAACGGAAGTACATCGCCGGAAAGATTAGTAAATGAAGAAAAGTCGACCAAAAATCGTTCCCATACGCAGTAAGTCATTCTGCAGTTAATTACATGACTTCCTGAGAGTTACGGGAGAGACAAAGTTCAAGATATAGTTCGTTTTTATGGACATTTAGATTAAAAAAAAAAAAGGTAAGTTTCTTCACTAACTTACACTTGATTTGAGTTCAGCGTATACATTTGCACAGAGATAATGCTATTTTGGATAAATTTGAAGCGGAAAAGCGTCAGGACTTAAAACGAAAATTTACCAAAAATGTCTACCTCTTTGAATAATTTAAAAATAATTTTCGCCCTGTAAAATAACCACAACGGCAATGGCCGTAGTAATACTGAATTACTTTATTATCGTAACAACAATATACAAATACAGAAATACACCTGACCTCTGGTTACTCAACTGTTTTTTATGACACAGGGTGAAGTAAATTATGCCCCCCTCAGTGTTTGCTTGTGGAAATCTCCCATTATATAACGAGACCTTCAATGTCTACGCTACATGACTCCTCTCTTCTCTGAAAACAGGACGGATTGACGTGGTCAGTTAAAGGTTTGCCTCAGGATAGGTATGTGATTGTCTTCGCATCTATGGGGATAGGGTTCAAGGTGCTTGCGCGTTTGAAAGTGCTGGATGACTTGAGGATGGTTTCGTCCGATACTGCTGTTCTCCAGTATTACTTTGCATTAATCCTACTGAATTCGCAGTGTCATCAATTTCCATTTCTTTTGGTTGTTTAATGGCAGCATTAGGTTCATATTTTACGGTGATAAGGGATTATAATCTGACTAACTATACTGTAATTGGCTACCAGGTTCCTTCTAAATTCTACTTCGTACTCTATACTTCTAACAACTCCACCTAAACTTTAAAATTTATACGATCATTGATTTCCCGGCACATTCTAAATTCTACTTCGTCTCTATAATTATAATGTCTCCACCTAAACTTTAAAATGAATACTGTTAGTTGTTTTACGGCACATTCTAAATTCTACTTCGTCTCTATAATACTAAAGTCTACACCTAAACTTTGAAATTTATACGATCATTGATTTTCCGGCACCTCCTAAATTCTACTTCGACTCTATAATTCTAATGTTTCCCACTGAACTTTAAAATGAATACTGTTAGTTGCTTTATGGCACCTTCTAAATTCTACTTTGTATCTATACTTCTAACATCTCCACCGAAACTTTGAAATTTATGCAATCATTGGTTTTCCGGCACCTTCTAAATTCTACTTCGTCTCTATCATTCTAATGTCTCCACCAAAAATTTAAAATGAATACTGTTAGTTGTCTTCCAGCACATTCTAAATTCTACTTCGTCTCTATAATTCTAATGTCACCACCTAATCTTTGAATTTTACTGTTAGAAGTTTTTCGTTATCTGGTATTTTATGCGTACTTCTTCACTTTCACTGGTTTTTCTTTCTTTATTGTGCCGTAAGAATGAGTGCGCATGCTCACATGTCTTTCTGCACTTCACTGGTTTCTTGTAAAGTGTGTTCTTTTCTTCTTTTTTATAATTAATGGTGGTATCTTTGCTGCCTTTTCTTTTTTGGATAATTGTTGTGTGTAAGATTTTTTTTCTATTTTTGCCGTTGCATGCCTGCAATCGTCTTGCATTTCTATTCATGCAAATTATGCATTTCTCCTTGAGTCGAGATCCTGGTCCCGGCACCAGTTGTAAACATACAACACGATCCTCGCATAATCTTTCCACCGACCCAACTTTGTGTACCGTTCTTGCTTATGTTGGCATGCACCACCATCTCAGAAAGAGGTTCCTGTAGGATTACATGGTAACAAAGATGAACAACAAATGCCACATTGGGAGACAAGATGTTTCTAATATTCTTTATTTTATACTCATTTCACCCCAAGCAAAGGCAGTGCTGCCACTGGTGCGAAGGAGTTTACATAAGAGGAAAGTGATGAGTTAGAGGAACAAGTTACAGGGTTGTCAGGAAGTGGGTAAGAGATGGATGAGAACACTGATATAAAGAAAGCAGTATGAAAATAGAGTGGAAAGGAAGAAGAACATTATACAAAGGTTGTTAGGGAAAGGATGCGAGTCAAAGAGATAGGAGATGGCAATTGACCTTGCATTTAAATTGTTGGAAATTGTAGCTGTAAGAGAGACAAGTTCATGGAAGAGAAATTCTACAGGCAGGAAGTGCGAGAAAAGAAGCTGAGAGAGTAGAAGTTTTGGTTACATTTGACCAGTAGAACTTAATCGTTAGTCTAGTAGTTCGTGAACATTAATGCAGAAGAGGCACAAGGAAGCTATGCTCATCGGAGCATAAGCCATGAAAGTATTTATAGAAGAGACAGATGGAAGCCACATTAGGCCGATGCGAAAGTGACTGGCGTTGGGCTTCCAGGTGGGGGGGGGATCAATTACATTGCAGATTCTCTATTGGATTTTGTCTAGAAGCCCTACATGAATAGCAGAGGCACCCGACCAGATGTGACAGCAACATTCAAGGCACGGGCGGATGGTAGATTTATACGTCTACAAGATGGATTCAGACGAGAAAAACTTCCTGGCCGTACACATTTGACCAATCTTCCTAGCAGCAGTTTTAGCTATATCTTGATGTTTTATTCAGAGCTTCAGAGATTTATATGGAGGTGAAAACTTTTACTAACATTCCAATAGATAATCTGGTGGACATATGCTAACAGGAAGAAAGTTTGGCTATGGGTTTACTGTTGTCACTCGTGATGATGAACGTATAAACAAAACAATTCGAGGAAATGGTTTTAAGAACGACACGACTGAAATAGATAGATATCTTCATATGCTGGGTGGGGGTGGGGGTGATTATGTTTTTTTCCCTGGTACTGTGTTCACATCTATTTACTCGTGCTCGTAGATTTACATAAAGGTCCTACCCTTTTACCATCAAAGTAGTTAATTGTTCCCACTCTTCTACTCTAATAGTTTCTTTTCTCGCACTTCCCGTTTATGGAACTCGCTTCTATTTGCTTGCTTTCTTGATAGCTACAATATTCAAAAGTTTAAATGCAATGTTAATGGCCATCTTTTATCTACTTGATATCCAGCCATCTCTTATCTTTTCTTCGACATCCCCTGTACCTTTTTTATTCTCTCACTGTAACCCCGTGCGCACCAGTGTCATTTCTGTCTTGCTCGGGGGAAATAATTATATATATATACACATATACGCTAAAAATCTGCCCTCTTCTACCGAAGGCTCATAGCCCAGAGGTAGATCCGCCGACTGACACCAATTCGGTCGGGTTTCAGTCCTGGGTTAAAAAGCAATCGGAATCTAACCGTAGTGATGAGGTGTGATACAGCGAAGTAGATCTGTCTACGGATGACTATATATATATATATATTGTAAGAAAGTTACGGAACACGTAGGTTTTTAACCCACTGTTCATGCATTTACTTTTATTAAGAGTGCTCGATACAACGTAGAGCTTTATATTGTAATGGTTGTTACAATGGTTTTTAAAAGCCTAGTATCACTACACAAAATATTTTGCGTTTCCGAGTTACGTTTGCCACTGATCTGGTGATCCGTTGAAATGAAAAATAAATGGTGAAAACGATTTATTTTTGGTAATATGATATGTAATTGAATGTGGTGGGAGTGTAGAACGATTTAGCCGATTTAGCAGGCAGTTTGTAGCCATAGTGATAGAGCCTTGGGTTAGGAGAGGGGTACGGAGTAGCTTAGTTTTGGACAGGTCCTCTTTTAGCTTTGTCTGAGTAATTCTTATATTGGGATGTAAGATTTTTTTAACGTATCTCCGAAACGTGAACTTTTTGTGTAGTAATACTATACATTTATAAACCATTGTAACAACCATTACAATATATCTATATATATATATATATATATATATATATATATATATATATATATATATCTTCCATCTAAAAAAAAAAACAACCAAAAATAGACTGACCTTTAAAAGAATTTTTTTGTGACGTATATTTCTCAAATCTTAACCGTTATTTATTTTTGTCTCCTTATTAATCCTGATTTTCTTCATTTTGATATGGAACTGTGTTTCTGAGGAGACATGAATTCTCTCATGGATTTCATGTTGAAATGTTCATTCAGCATTTTTGAATTTTGAAAGATTACTTTAATTTATATTGGCTCTGTAATCTTAAGTACATTGAGCTCTCCTCCTGTATCATTTTTTAATATTAAAAAAAATTTAATATATAAAGAATTTATCGCTTGAATAAAACATTTTTAGTGATTACTTAGAATTGGATATATAAGGAATCAGACTTTTTTATTAAGTTCACAAAGAATACAGTGTTAAATGAGAGAAAACAATGTAAATTCTTGGTATTATGATTACATTCATTCAAGAATTCTAAATTTAATTCGGAGAACAATTTCTGGCGGTATGAAAAGCAGAAGTATTTTTAAAAATAAATATCCAAATAAAAAGATAGAACAACAATTTTAAGGCAGGACAAAGTGTTTTTTCGCTATATCTTCGTGTTTACAATTTATTTTTATTTTTAATAATTTTTGTCAGTAAATATGCGTGCTCGTTTTCTTAGAAGCCATTTGTTGGAGTTTTTCACTTAGTTTACGCACACCAACCCTCAATGAATCTGTAGTAGCATTTATTTTTTTGATCTCTTCGTCTATTTTTTTATGAAAATTTTCTTGGGCATCATCTTTCTTTCTTAAAGCCCTCACAGCTAACATACATTTGTCAGATGTAGCCTCAAATGTTGTATTCAAATGTTTAATATCTTTTTCAATTGACGGCAATCTATCTTTTACCTTTTTGAATTCATTAAATAAGTGTTTCACTTGAGCCATTATTCTCTTCACTCTCAACTGTACACCTTTTTCCTGAAAAAGCAAAAATGAAAAGTTACAGCATATAAGAATAAGATTTTGTATATTAGTAATTATTTTTATTCAGAATCATTTCCTGGGTGGAAATATTAAAACGTGCAAGAATTTCAAAACAAACTAACAGATTACACTTAATAATTCTTCTTATTAACTGGAATAATTTAATTGGTTTCAAATTATAACTTCTGTTATTTTTACTCGCTGAAGTCATCTTTTAAGCTCGGTATTTAGTTACTTTTTATTGATAATTTATTATAATTATTTGTAAATAAAGAAAGCGAGATTAATCTATATAATTAGCTACACCTCAATTACATTTGAGATTTGTTTTCTTTATTCAATGTTGATATTTTCTTTTCAACTTTTGTAAGAAACACATAAACAAATATAAAAAATATTGAATCTTTATTATTGTGGTGTGCGTGAATGCAGAACCCATCTAAATTTAATTATAAATGGAACTTTGTCTGTGTGTGTGTGTCTGTGTGTGCCCATTACCTATAGACTCCGAAACGGCGCAACCGATTTACTTGAAAATTTACACAGTTGTATTATAAGCGTGTGCGAGTGTTCTTAGCTAGGTTTTGTGTCGAGATACCCCCGATAAATGTCGTAAATCGATAATCGAAAAAATCGGGTTATAGAACGAGCGGTCCGATTTTAATCAAATTGGATACACTCATAGACAAAGACATAAGAAACGATATTCAGAAGTTTCAAGGTTACAGTCTTACAATAGTGCAGAAAATCGATAATATATATATATATATATATATATATATATATATATATATATATATATATATAAGGTAAGATGTTTGTATGTGTGTCTGTTTATCTGCCTGTATGTAATTTTTCCGCCCTTTCATTTTTGTTTTTGCTTCGGGTTGGCTCTAAGTAGGTATAATTGTAGTTCTTAGTCTCAGCCATGATACCATTTACTCAGAGGACTTATTTAGCCTTCAAATTTCAATTTACGACGAAAAAAACTTATTTGATATCGATACCAGGAAATCAAAATTTGACTTACATCCATTCATTTTTCTTTCAGTTTACGGTTTCGCTTTAACTGGAAACAACTATTGCTTTTTAGTCTTTCGTGCCAACGTCCAAAGAGTCTGATCTTGGATTAGTTTTAAAGCTTTCATTACACCCGAGCAACGCCGGGCTATACTGCTAGTGTTATTATAAATCAGTTTCTAAGTAAACTGAATACTACTTTATTTTTTAAGTTAGGGCATTTTGACGGTATTTTTCTAACAAAAATTGTGTTATGATGCTCCAATTTTCACGGTGTGATGGTAACAAAGAAACATACCTATAACAAGAATCGGATCATTATAGTATATAATGAAGACATGTTTTCTAAAAAAATTAGAAATCTACAGAATGAATACGAGGTTCTACCCTAAGAATTCAAACCATTTGAATAGTCTCAAATTCTTCATCTGGCAAAACCTCCAGTGTTTGCCGAATTCACATTTCTCGAAATTCAACCACCAGGAAATAATGAAAATCTTTTTTTTAATTTTCTTTATTTAAGAAGTTATTTTATGTTTCCTGATCGTCTGAGTAGCATCTCGTTTACTATAAGAACATAATCATGCACCCAACGCCTACGCGAGATGGTAAAATTATTTGTTATGACGAACTTCGTAACATTTGTTAAAATAAAAAAACATCAGATTTTATAGAACAGGGTCCGCTTGGTTGAGTAGACATTCTTTCGGCAGGTTTTTTTTTTTTTATCAAAGGGTGGTAAAACCGTGGCACTTTGACTCTTTGATATGTGGCTTGCAGTAAATATGTTGGCTGAGATCCTTTCTTCATCACAGTCAAAGAAGAGTGCACTAGATTGTTATGTGATTTCTGTGATGGCAGTGAATACTGGACAATCTCACTAAATATGAAGAAAAGACCTGAAGCAACGGAAATATTGCTCTACAGAAGGATGCTGAGAATACCATGGTCGGAACACGTGAGAATGATAGGCACGAGAAGGAAACCGATACTTAGCATCAGAAAAAGACAGTTGATATTTTTAGGACATGTAATGAGGAAGGGCCGCTCGGATAACCTAATGCTCACGGGACGGATAGATGGAAGAGAGATAAGAGAAAGCAGCGCATGACATACTTGATTGACTTGAGCAGATGGTTGGTGGAGCGGGGATTGGGTGGGATAACAGGAGAAGGATTATTAAGAGCGATAAGGGAAAGGGAGATGTGGCGGGATATGATCGCTTACAACCGCAAATCACTCGGCATATAAAATCAGAAGAAATATAAAAGGCAAATAAGAAAAATTTAAAGCTTTATAATAATTTACTGGGTATGAATAGAGACCACATTGAATTAAAAGATAAGTTTAATCTTGATGGTTAGTAAAAATTCTATTGAACAGGTGAAGAGGCTCATCCCTTGATCCCTGTTTAGGATGTGGTTTCCGGCTTTCTCTTTTCACTTTTTTTTCTTTTTCAATTGGAGTAGATAGACTAAACTATCGCCCGGTTCACACTCCACCCACGTCTATTGAACAGGTGTAGATGCTTATCCCTTGTTCCCTGTTTAGGATGTGGTTTCCGGCTTTCTCTTCCAATCTTTTCACTTTTCTCTTTTTTCTTCTTTTTTTTTTTCAATTGGAGTAGATAGACTGAACTATCGCCCGGTTCACACTCCACCCATGTCTATTAAACAGGTGTAGAGGCTCATCCCTTATTCCCTGTTTAGGATGTGGTTTCCGGCTTTCTCTTTTTCAATCTTTTCACTTTTCTCTTTTTTCTTATTTTTATTTTATTTTTTTTCAATTGGAATAGATAGACTAAATTATCGCACGGTTTACATTCCACCCACGTCTATTGAACAAGTGTAGAAGCTCATCCCTTATTCCCTGTATAGGATGTGGTTTCCGGCTTTCTCTTTTCCAATCTTTTCACTCTCACGTAGCCCACTGCACATCAGTGGCGTTACTGCCTTGCTCGGGGTGATATGATTAAAAAAAAATCTAAATCCTAATTTTAATGCTAGATCTGAATGAGGCATTGTTCTTTAGTGCTGAGGTAAGGAATAGTAGGTGGTAGAGGGGGTTAAGTAAGGTTTACAGTAAGGGTTACAGAAAAATGTCAGATTGAAATTATGAGTAAGGGGATTAAGATAACTACATTCATGTCATGTACATATATCATTATATGGATAGTTACCTCATCCAAACCCCACTAATACGTGGGTGTGACAAAAGGTCAAGGTGTAATGTAAGAAACCCGAACGTGTAAGAACGAGCAAGGGCTAAAAATGGTTCAGTCCCCCCAGAACACCGATCCACCCCTTTGGTGCAATAAGGTGGTACAGCCTCGAGACGTTGTTGTCCGGGATCAGGCATATTTCAGTATAATTTTTCTCACATGCATGTGTGTCTTCGGACAGAAATACGACGGAGTCGCACTCTGCCCAAAGACAGAGACGCAACTGAGAGGTGATGATTCCTACCAGCAAAAAAATTGTAGGGAAGTATTTTATGTTATAATTTAGTTTATATCATTTTGTGTTATTGAAATGCAAACTCGCAGATCAAAGAACTCAACCAGAAGTCGACTTTGCTAGTTTTAATTGTTTGTTTGTATCATTGAAATGAAGAGTATTTATTTTTATTTTTTCATGTATTTTTATTTTCCCGACTGAATTTTTCATTATTTTAAGTTTTCTTTTATTTTGTGCAATCTAATTTAATTGTAAATTCCTAATACTTATTGGAACTTCTTCCTTGTGTAGGAAACTGAACTTAAATCATTTTCTTGAATAACGCTTTAAAAAAAGGTGAATATTGGGACTTATAAAACATAGTAATTTAATTTTGTTTCTCTTCTTTAACAGGTTAATAGGAGTAGATAGACTCCCTTAAGAACAAAAGTAGAAGTTCACCCCTTTCTTACCTGTCCGGAATATATTTTACCGTCTGTTTCTTTTCTTTCTTTTTTCTACTAGAGCTACAATGTTTCGTCTTAACTTTTTGTTGATCGGAATAGCCAGTGGCTGTCTCTTTCCATTGTGAGGGTAACGGGTTGGCTCCTTCCGACTGGTCATTAGGAACCCGAGCTGCTCTTAGAGAAGCTGCTCTGATCACCAGTTGCATAAAACTGGTGTATTTGTAGTGCTATGTCACGCATAGGTAGATGCCTCTCCGTGATTTCCGGTAGGCATTTCTGAGGCCACACTAGGATCTGTTTTCGGCCATGTTCTGCTTGGTTTGTATTATTACCATGGACAACATATCGTGACAATTATGAGTTTTTTCTTTCTCATCTTAAATCGAGTCTCATTAAAAAGGCAACAAAAAGAAATACGACTAAACCAGTTAGCAAAAATACTACCAATTCCTCTTCCAACTTTTCTTTTATTAATATTCGTGGTATTCGTTCCAACTTCTGCAGTGTAGAATTTTTCCTCTTGGAAGAGTCGCCAGATATCTTTGCCCTCCGTAAAACTACATTAAACTCTTCCATTTCTACCAATCAATTCTTGTTTTCAGGCTATTTTCTCTTAATAATTCTGCGATAGTCAGGGAATTGTCTCTCGAGGACCCTGATTCTTCTTCATGTGTTTCCGTATTTCTTTACTAAACTCTTTTATTTTTATTTTTTCTATTTACCCTCACACCTCTGCTTTATATTAGACATAATAGCTGACAGCATAGAAGAGGCACTTACTTTCTCTCCATCCATCTGCGAACATTTTTGTTTTCTGTGACTTTAATGTTCACAATAACAACTGGTTGACGCACTCGAAAGGTCCTGATGTTGCTGGTATTCAGTCATTAAATTTTCCATTGGACTATCACTTACTCAGATAGTGGACTTTCCTACTTGTTTTCCTAGTAAAACTGTTGTGGATCTTCGTCGCCAATTTGTTGTGGATTTCTGACGAAATGGTGGTGACCGGTTTATTCCGAAAGTAAGACACGGAACAAAAATGTAGGTTCAAAACAGTGTATTAGTATAACAAAAAACAAGATATTCAAAGAAGTGTTAATAAATAGTAATACAGAAATAAGTAAGTCCTGAAGGTATTATTACGCTGCCTGACTAGTAACTGTCGTTAACTGCTTCCATTAACTGCTGTATTTGACTGACGGTAACTGCTCGTAACTGACTGCTCTGTACAGCTCTATTGAACTCCTCTTCACTGTGTTTTAGAAGTCACGCATGTATATAGCAAGAGGAAGAGTTCATTCCTCGTAGGAGGGTACCATAACAAAAACTGAGCAGCACGCTTCTCTACTTGATTTAATTCTTACCTTCTCATCTCACTATTGCTGAGCTTCACAGTACTGACCTCTTAGTTACTCTAACCTCTCTGCGGTAGCTATTGATATTTCGTTCCAATCATCTATTAAACCGTGACCTCTATCCAAAAGACCTCCTTCCGTTATCAGCATGCTGATTGGGACTCATGTTATGTTTTTCTTCGTGACGCCCCACAGACTGAAAATTTCTTCAACCTTCGAACTGAAAATTGCGCTACTGATACTTTTTTGTCCAAAACCAAAAAAGCTTTCAATTCTTCTCGACAATACTAAGTAAAACCTTAATCATCTTTATGGTTCACACTAACAAGCTCGGTCGTTATAGCACACAGGTAGTAGTATTTTTGGCTATACCAGTGCGACAGCTCTAATCATAACAGGTGCCTATTCGTTGCTGCTCGTAATAAATATAAGCTAGTCCTTGAAGAGGCGAAGTCCCTGTTTACCGAAAGAACGAGGACTCCGCATAGCTTTTAACAACTTTGGCTGTCGTGATTACTAGCGACTCTGTGATAGAATATTAAATAAACGCAAATTCTTTATTCCCGCCTTCAGTCAATTTGAGATGTTCACATCCTTTGCCGATAAAGCTGAATTATTTGCCCGTAAACTCTCCTCAAACTCTATTCTTTACTTATCCGAAGTATTCCTGCCTAACTTTCCATTAAGTACTGAATCTCTTCTGAGTGATATGCTTATAACCCCTTTCTTCTCTAATCTAGATAGCGACAACGCATGATGACTTGATGTAATAGTCATTGAGAAGTGTTCTCCCAAACTGAATCTTGTTATCATTAAACTGTATAATAAATGCCTCACCGCCTCCCGCTTTCCTGCCTACTGGAAGACATAGCTCTTAATCCAGTTTCTAAGAACTCTGGTAATCCGTCCGACCCTTCCAACTATCATCTTATTAGACTTCTAAATCTTTTTGGCAAACTCTTAGATGCCCGAATCAATGCTGAATTTGTTCATCATTGCTTACCACTGAGCCTTTTCTCAGGTAATCAATACGGCTTTCGTTTTTTCATATCAACTGCTGATATACTGACGATAACTGTTAGAAGAGTCAAGTCTGGGCTCTAATATTGGGCAACCTCGAAAGTCTTTGACGGGGTCTGGCATACTAGTATTCCTGACAAGATGAAAAGTTACGGTGTCTCTGGACATATATTTGAGCTGATCCAGACCTTATTAGATCGTGGAATGAAAGTCACTCTAAACGGCCAGTTGTTTGAATCCTTTCACACTAATGCTGATGTCCCTCTTGGTCCAACGTTGTTTACAATTTTCATTAACACCTTGTTATGGTGAAACACACCTATTCTATAGTGAATAGACTCTCCCACCTAATTAAATTAGGAGTAGTAAGAGGAACGAGGGTCAGTCGATGTTGGACGATAGTAGTCGACAGTTAGTCGAATACGAAAGTAGTCAGCGACCTGGTAAGATTACACTGCGTAATACATATTATATCAAGTCCCTAACGTTTTCTACGTGGAACCTATTAGGGCCGACTTTAGCACAAATACTAGCCTCCACTACGAAAATAACTCCACAAAAATTTTGGCAACAAAGATATCAAACTCACGTGAAGAAGATAAAAAGAATTTTTTTCCACTCGCCAAAAGACAATTTTGGCAACGAGGATTCGGATATTGGACGAAGTTATAGGACGAAGATCCAATTGACTCGGAGTAATAAAGAATTTTCTTTCTCTTTTTGGCTCATCAAAAACAATTCGCACTCATACGGAAGAAGACAAAATTCGCACACCACAATAATTTTGGCGACAAAGTCTCGAATTCACGTTTAAAAAAACCTGGCAAAGTTTCTCGCAAGTCAATTTAGTGACAAAAACATCTGTCGTATTCTCAACTGAGAAAAAAACATTTTTCCTCGATAAGACAGTTTGCTCAAATAGGTCACGAACTGCAAATTCATATGACCCCCCCCCACATCTACAGTATTAGGCATTGTGTTAACTCTTTGCGAAAATGGAGAAATGTAAAAGTCTATTCCTGGAATTCTTTAAGTTCCAGTCGGAACAACAGACAAAAATATTAGAGCAACAAAAAACATTCCAGATGCAGATACAGGAGGAAACTTTCAACAGACAAATGCAATTCCAACAAAAATGGAACAGATGCATCGGGAGTTTCAAAACAAAATTCTGGAAATAACTAAGAAGAAGAAAGAGAAAAATCTACAAAATGATTATTTCCCGGAGAATACAATATGGAATTCAACTGAAATATTAACGTACAGTCTAGATAAAGAAATAACTTTTGCAAAGTATTATAAAAAATAGACGGACGTGTATAACGAGGACTGCCACTCGTAGTCTGAAGGAAAGAAGGTTCTTCTTCTTCTTCTATGTGCCCTTCCCTTCAGGACGTAGGCGATCATGGATCTCCACGTCTCCCTATCCCTTGTGGCTCTTAGTATGTTTGCTCCTGTTGCTCCTGGCAACACCCGTTCCGTCATCCACCTGATCAGACCCTGCAAGTATGTTATCCGCTGCCTTCCTCTGTCTCTCCTTCCTTCTATCTGTCCAGTCAGTATCAGGTTCTCCAGGCTCTCCTTCCTCATTGCATGTCCCAGTAACTTCAGTTGTCTCTTCCTGATGCTCAGCATCAATTTCCTTTTTGTTGCCATTCTTTCTAACACTTCGTCGTTGCTTGTATGCTCAGTCCACGATATCCGTAGCATCCTTCTGTAGAACCACATTTCGGCCGCTTCTAGTTTTGTCCTCATTTTCGATGATATTGTCCAGCAGTCACAGACGTATTGAAGAACTGACATCACGTAGCAGTCTAGCACTCTTTTCTTCGTTTCTATTGAGATCTTCCTGTGTGTTAGTATTTTGCTCATCTTCTGGAACGCGTCCTTTGCCATGCCAATTCGCCTTCGGATCTCCGTGTCGCACTTTCCATCTCCTGTTAGAACACTTCCTAGCTACTTAAATTCTTGGACTTGTTTGATTCTGTTATCCCCCACCTGTATTTGGCATTTTGGGTTGTATCTTTTGCTGATGACCATGCACTCAGTTTTCTTAAAGTTTATTTGTAGTCCCTTCTTGTCACTCTCCACTGCTACTTTCTGTATGAGATCTTGCAGTTTCCTTTCCGTGTCCGCAATCAGTACTGTATCGTCCGCGTATCTTATGTTGTTCAGATTGTGGCCTCCAATAACAAATCCTGGTGTGTCATCTAGGGTCCTCAAAATATTTTCGCTGTATAGGTTGAACAAATCCGGTGAAAAGACACATCCTTGTCTTACGCCTTTTTCTATCTTTGTGTATCTACTGAGGTCGTTACCTGTCCGTATGCAGGCCGTTTGCTGCCAGTAGAGATTCTTGATTATTCTTATGTCTTTGCCGAAAATGTCCCTATTGGGACCGACTTTAGCACAAATACTAGCCACCACTGCGAAAATAACTCCATAACACACCTTCTTGTTAACATCAGACCTCAACTTCGCTGATAGCAGGGCCATTTATTCCTGTCTCGATAGTAAGGCTGAACACTCCGACAAGGTCAACATGGCAGCTAATGTTCAAAACGTCCTCAACGTCATCGTTAACGGGCAAACGATGGCTTGTCAGTTTTCTAACTCCAAGACTAAACTCCTCCCCATTAATTATTTAAGAAACCCATCTTTCCCTTCTATCAGAATGGCTGATACTAACCTATAGGAAAGTGACTCGTTGCGTGCTTTTATTTTAACATTCTCAGTTGATATGAAGTAGAAAGACCATATCGAATCCATTGTTAGGTCAGCTGCTAAGAAAGTTGGTTCACTCTGTCGTACGAGACGATTTTTTCTCTGCAGAATATATTTTACGTATCTATAAGTCTACCATTCGTCCATGCTTAGAAGATTATTGCCACATATGGTCCAGTGCCCTTGCTATATACCTTGACCAAGGATATAGAATCCAGTCTGTCCTGTTATTTGAACTTTAGCTGAATTGAGAAGAAATGGCTTATGTATTATTATATTAATAAGTACTAATTAGTGGGGGATCAGTTTATTACTTCATAAAAATAAAAAAAAACGATCTCCTACTTTATGAGCAGTAGAAGCCTTAATCAAGATTCTAACTATTATATTCAGTCAGTCAATTAAGTGCCATACATGATACACGCTTAGCAATCATGTCTCGAAAGAGACATGACTGACTGGGCAGAAGATTATTCCGCAGTAGGTTGCCATTACTTTCTGTGGGACCGGTTGCCGACCAAGGCTCTAGAACCCAATCTGCCCTGTTATTTAACCCATAACTGGAGGGAATAGACGGATTAATACCTTTTCCAAGGGTAAGTGAATTCAAAGAATTCAAGTGGAATTCGAACTCGGCTTCCCGAGTTCTTGTTCTGAGTCGATATCCACTGCACAACAAGACTGGTGTAGAGATCTCATTCATTTAAAATTCAAATGGCTAGACCGGACATATGCGCAACAATGAAGTTTTGAAGAAGATGGAAACGAAAAGACAGCTAAATTTCCTGTAATCAGGAAGGAGGGCTTAGAAAATGTGATACTCACAGATCAGATAGAAAAAAAGAGACAGGGGAAAGAAACGAGTAATTTACTGACGAGTTTGAGTAAGTGTATGGCAGAGCGAGGTTAGGGTGTGCTAACAGCAGAAAGCATGGTAAGAGCCACTAGAAATGGGAAGATGTGGAAGGCCATGATCGCCTACGTGCTGAAGAGACACGGCATATAGAAGAAGAAGATGTAGCAGCAAGGTCTATTCAAGCAGGTTATTTTCCTGCACTTCTCTCCAGTGGAACTTCCTTCCAGCTCAATGCTTTCCAGCCAACTTTAATCTGTAAAAATTTTAATGCAATGTTAATAACTTGCTACTGTCTTACTGATTACTCTCCTGTCTTTTGTCTTACATATTAATGTTTCAGTTTATAATTCTTCCACACGCGGTAACCCCTTTCGTTTTAGTATCTTTACTGCTCTGCTTGGGGTAACACTAATGAAAAAAAAATACAGCAATCGACTGATTCTACTCTAGGCCTCTCTCCTAATAAAACATTCATGAATACACGATATCACAAAAGCAAATCTAAACCAGCTAACCTAAAAACACCCAAACCCATCAACATCTCCTTCGCTAACATACGAGGTATACGCACCAACTTTTACAATGTCGAATCCTTCCTCCAAGTCACTTCACCTGACATCCTAGCCCTCTACGAAACTAGCCTTGATCCTTCTATCCTCTCTTCTGAATTCTATGTCCCTGGTTACCTTCCCCTCTTCAGGAAGGACTCCAATGTCCACATGCATGGGCTTAGTATTTACGTCAGTGAATACCTCTCTCTAGCTAGGATGATCTCTCTTGAATCAATAGATCATTCTTATATGTGTTTCCGTCTCTCCCTACTAAGCTCAGTTAGCTATCTCTGCTTCTTCTATCGCTCCCCCTCATCTCCCGACTGTTTCGTTCTTGACAGCATCTTCAATAATATTGACAAGGCCAATAAGTGTCTCTTCTACAAATACTTTCACGGTTTCTGCTCCGATGAAGCTAGATCACTGGTGCCCCCTATATATAAATTTACTCGAGCCACAAGATTAGCAACTAGGTCCCAAGCTTTTACTGTGAAACCAATAAATAGCAAACGCAAATTCTACTCCACCAGTTTCTTTTCTCGCACTTCAGGCCTGTGGAATTCGCTTCCGTTTACTTGCTTTCCCGAAGCTACAATCTCCAAGAATTTAAATCTAAAGTCAATAGTCATCATCAATAGATGCTAAAACATCTGCTTATTCAAAACATCTGAGTTCTTTTTTAAACTAAACAAAGCCGACTGGATGAAGGATTGCATTTGTGTGAGTTTTGAGCAATCATTGAAATCAGGGACAATGCTTGTGAGAATATTAATTTTAAAGAAATGTGTATAGAAAAAAACAATTCAACAACGAAAAATAAAAATGTAAGTGAAACAGGACAGAAAAAAAAAGGGAATTTTCACAGAAAGATGAAGAGTTAAGAATTGGGGTTAAGAGGTCATTTTACTGATCTTCACTGATGTTTTATTTTTTTTTTATAATTCCTGTGATGAAAGCACATAAGTTAGAGAAATATATCTTCAAATATCTTCGGAGCCGATATCCACTGCACCACAACAGTCAGTCAGTTGAGTGCCGTACGTGTTACACGCTTGGGTGATCATGTCTCGAAAGAGACATGACTGACTGAACAGAAGGTTATCCCGCAGTAGATTGTCATTATTTTCTGTCGTAGACTGGTTTCCAGCCAAAGATATAGAACCCAATCTGTCCTGTTATTTAACCCATAACTGGAGGGAAGAAACGGATTAATACCTTTCCCAAGGGTATTTGTGCGTAAGTGAATGCAAGGAATTCCACTGGAATTCGAACTCGGCTTCCCGATTTCTTGTTCCGAGGCGATAACCACAACACACATGTAAATTTCGTCCTGGGTGTAACACGGTCAAAGTGATCCTTACTCATCGTCTTATGCTTAAGAACTACCGTGAGGAATACAGTGATCTTTGTATCACCGAATTGCGCTAACCATCTGCCCTACGATCTACCGTTTTTATATTTTATTACAAAAAAAAGCAAAAAATAACAAAACAAAACAAACAAACAAAAAAAAAACACATACACATCAAAAGGTAAAAGCTCTCGGAAACAGGAACGGAGAGATAAGTTAACTTACCCTTTCGAAAATCTTTTCTAGGCTATTGTTCAGTTTTTCAATTTTCAAATTCATTGGCTGCAAATCTTGATTAAGGACTGTCATGTTCACGGTGGATTTCAAACGATTCAATTTGCTATCGACTTCATTTTTCCAAGGCAATAATTGATTAAACTTTTGTGTAGATGCATTTATCATCTTCTCGATATTAGCAATTTTCTTTTGACTGGGATGGTACATCGACATTAAATGCTTCAGTTGTTGTTGCATCACTGGTGTTTGCTTTAATAGGTGAGCCACGGAGTCTTTTAGAATTTCATTATTTTTCTTGAGATCCTTAATAATGGAATCAAGTTGGCTGCTGCTGTTCGCAATGCAAGCAACAAATATTAATATCAAGGAAAAATACTTTCGAATCATTTTTCTTTCGGGAAACAAGAAATTTTCTAGCAATAATTTCAAAATTGATAAATTATCAAATTATATATTTCTATTAGTTTAAAGCAGGAAATGCCGTAGGCAGTTATTCGATCTCACTAAACATTCTAATCTATAAATTCTGCTAGCAATCTTTTAAATATTAACGAGTTTTTACTTATTATTTTAGGCGTGCCGTGTTAGTGCTTGCTCTACTACGAAACTTTAGAATGTTGTATTGATAGAATCATGTTTATTGACGAGAAAAGAATTTGTAATATAGCCTTCACGGAGACTTTTTCATTTCAATATTTGGCTATCAGCCGCAATTTATTTCTTGTGTAAAAAGTAGGTGAGGAAAATCAAATATGTTGAATCTTAGAAAAATCAAGAACCTTGAAGTTAACTATCTTCAAACTTCTCTATTAAAGTTTTTTTACCTTCATATTTTGGTTCCCAGGAAGCTTTGTAGGACAATAGCACAGGTGTTTCCCTGTTTGATTTTAAAATAACAGGCAGTTAAAATATTATTATCTTACAACTGAAATTGCATCAATATTTTTTTTTCAAATGAAACATATTTTAAAATATATTTTAAAATGAAATGCATGAAACCCATCAATTAAAAATATTAATTATAGTCGTGGCTTGCGATTTAGAATAAAAGAACATAGGAATCAATCTGTGGAGAATATTTAGCATAAAAGAACATAGGAACCAATCTGTGGAGAATATTTATCATAAAAGAACATAGGAATCAATCTGTGGTGAATATTTAGAATAAAAGAACGTAGGAATCAATCTGTGATGAATATTTAGAATAAAAGAACATAGGAATCAATCTGTGCAGAATATTGTGATTCGTTCTGAACTCAAAATTACCAAATTTCTTTCTAATATCCTTCAAGAACGGCTTCTAATTTGTGCTTACACCATTTATTTATAAAGTTCAATGTTAAAATATTTGCACAGTTCCCGTAGAACTTTGTTTCCCACTAAATGTTATCATATTTTTGTATCTTTCCAGTTGAAATCCATCAGCACCTGTTAACGATTGTTCTCTATCCTGTACTATGTTTTAGTTGCTTTCGGTAATTACCTAATGTATGTAAAAATTCCAAAGGATTGGCAAATATTTCCTTAATTTTAGTAAATGTTTCCTTGATGATTTTGGGGGTAGATGCAAATTATGTATTATTTAAATATAAATTATTTAATCTGGGAAGGAAAATATTGCAATCATTCATATTAAAATACTATTAAGCTTGACTTGTAGATTAATGGCTAAAACATCTTTATTAAAAAAAAAATTAATGTAAGTAAAAATGTTTTTATATTTAACTAGCAGTATAGCCCAGCGTTGCTCCGGTGTAATGAAAGCTTTAAAATGAATCCATGGTCCTGGAGCTCAAACTCTTTGGACGTTGGCACGAAAGACTAAAAAGCAATAGTTGTTTCCAGTTAAAGCGAAACCGTAGACTGAAAGAAATATGAATGGATGTAAGTCAAATTTTGATTTCCTGGTATCGATATCAAATAAGTTTTTTTCGCCGTAAACTGAATTTGAAGGCTAAATAAGTCCTCTGAGTAAATGGTATCATGGCTGAGACTAAGAACTACAATTATACCTACTTAGAGCCAACCCGAAGCAAAAACAAAAATAAAAGGGCGGAAAAATTACATACAGGCAGATAAACAGACACACATACAAACATCTTACCTTACATATATATATATATATATATATATATATATATATTATCGATTTTCTGCACTATTGTAAGACTGTAACCTTGAAACTTCTGAATATCGTTTCTTATGTCTTTGTCTATGAGTGTATCCAATTTGATTAAAATCGGACCGTTCGTTCTATAACCCGATTTTTTCGATTATCGATTTTCGACATTTATCGGGGGTATCTCGACACAAAACCTAGCTAAGAACACTCGCACACGCTTATAATACAACTGTGTAAATTTTCAAGTAAATCGGTTGCGCCGTTTCGGAGTCTATAGGTAACGGGCACACATAGATACACACACACAGACAAAGTTCCATTTATAATTAAATTTAGATGGGTTCTGCATTCACGCACACCACAATAATAAAGATTCAATATTTTTTATATTTGTTTATGTGTTTCTTACAAAAGCTGAAAAGAAAATATCAACATTGAATAAAGAAAACAAATCTCAAATGTAATTGAGGTATAGCTAATTATATAGATTAATCTCGCTTTCTTTATTTACAAATAATTATGATAAATTATCAATAAAAAGTAACTAAATACCGAGCTTAAAAGATGACTTCAGCGAGTAAAAATAACAGAAGTTATAATTTGAAACCAGTTAAATTATTCCAGTTAATAAGAAGAATTATTAAGTGTAATCTGTTAGTTTGTTTTGAAATTCTTGCACGTTTTAATATTTCCACCCAGGAAATATATAATTCTGAATAAAAATAATTACTAATATACAAAATCTTATTCTTATATGCTGTAACTTTTCATTTTTGCTTTTTCAGGAAAAAGGTGTACAGTTGAGAGTGAAGAGAATAATGGCTCAAGTGAAACACTTATTTAATGAATTCAAAAAGGTAAAAGATAGATTGCCGTCAATTGAAAAAGATATTAAACATTTGAATACAACATTTGAGGCTACATCTGACAAATGTATGTTAGCTGTGAGGGCTTTAAGAAAGAAAGATGATGCCCAAGAAAATTTTCATAAAAAAATAGACGAAGAGATCAAAAAAATAAATGCTACTACAGATTCATTGAGGGTTGGTGTGCGTAAACTAAGTGAAAAACTCCAACAAATGGCTTCTAAGAAAACGAGCACGCATATTTACTGACAAAAATTATTAAAAATAAAAATAAATTGTAAACACGAAGATATAGCGAAAAAACACTTTGTCCTGCCTTAAAATTGTTGTTCTATCTTTTTATTTGGATATTTATTTTTAAAAATACTTCTGCTTTTCATACCGCCAGAAATTGTTCTCCGAATTAAATTTAGAATTCTTGAATGAAATATGTAATCATAATACCAAGAATTTACATTGTTTTCTCTCATTTAACACTGTATTCTTTGTGAACTTAATAAAAAAAGTCTGATTCCTTATATATCCAATTCTAAGTAATCACTAAAAATGTTTTATTCAAGCGATAAATTCTTTATATATTAAATTTTTTTTAATATTAAAAAATGATACAGGAGGAGAGCTCAATGTACTTAAGATTACAGAGCCAATATAAATTAAAGTAATCTTTCAAAATTCAAAAATGCTGAATGAACATTTCAACATGAAATCCATGAGAGAATTCATGTCTCCTCAGAAACACAGTTCCATATCAAAATGAAGAAAATCAGGATTAATAAGGAGACAAAAATAAATAACGCTTAAGATTTGAGAAATATACGTCACAAAAAAATTCTTTTAAAGGTCAGTCTATTTTTGGGTTGTTTTTTTTTTAGATGGAAGATATATATATATATATATATATATATATATATATATATATATATATATATTGTAATGGTTGTTACAATTGTTTATAAAAGCATAGTATCACTACACAAAAATTTTCGCGTTTCGGAGATACTTTAAAAAAATCTTACATCCCAATATATGAATTACCCAGAGAAAACTAAAAAGTGACCTGTCCAAAACTAAGCTACTCCGTACCCCTCTCCTAACCCAAGGCTCTATCACTATGGCTACAAACTGCCGGATAAATCGTACTACACTCCCACCACAATCACTTACATATCATATTACCAAAAATAAATCATTTTCACCATTTATTTTTCATTTCAACTTATCACCAGATGAGGAGCAAACGTAGCTCCGACACGCGAAAATTTTTGTGTAGGGATACTATGCTTTTATAAACCATTGTAACAATCATTACAATATATATATATATTATATATATATATCTTCCATCTTCCATATATATATATATATATATAGTCATCCGTAGACAGATCTATTTCGCCGTATCACACCTCATCACTACGGTTAGATTCCGATTGCTTTTTAACCCAGGACTGAAACCCGACCGAATTGGCGTCAATCGGCGAATCTACCTCTGGGTTATGAGCCTTCGGTAGAAGAAGGCAGACTTTTTAGCGTATATATATATATTGTCAAAAAACTTAATTCACTATACAATGGCACGATCACTCCTACAAAAAAATTAGATAAATTCATAAATCTTTCCAACCACGAACTAACTAAGCACCAAAAAGAATTACTCAACCTTGGACCTAACTGCCATATATACCGTAAATATAACCAGCTTACTAAAAAAAAATGAAATAGAAACGCTCTATCAAAGCATCACTAAACTACAAGATGAAAAACTTATAACCGTTAAACCCGAACTGAAAGACCTACTTAAGGCTGAGGCAATCAAAGATCGCCATGATAAAAGCAGAAGCTCCTCAAAAATTCTATCGAAACAACTAAAAAGTGCCGCGCACGAACTACGCAACCACCCTCACATAATTGTAAAAAAGCTGACAAGGCTAACATCTTTGTTGTACTTAACAAATCAGATTACAACACAAAACTCAACCACATACTTCATGACCACACAAAATTTAAAAAAATTAACAAAAACCCGACACACCAACTAAAATCTAAACTTAATAAACTCATTAGTGCCAACAACGCTGATCAGAATTCCTTAAAACTCCCTAAAATTATTGGTGACTATAAACCTGGTTACATATACGGAACCATAAAAACTCATAAACCTAACTATCCTCTCCGCCCTATCATATCCCAAATTCCTACTCCTGTATACCAGTAAACTAAACATATTAACCAGCTTATCACACCCTATCTTCCGAGTAAATACAGCATAAAGTCAACCCTAGAGGCAATCCAAATCCTCAAGAGTGAAAAACCTAACAATGAAATCATAGCTTCACTAGATGTGGAAAACCTTTTTACTAATGTACCCGTCAGTGAAACTATTGATATAATTATAAGAAATGTTTACAGTAATCCTTCATTACCCCCACTCAAAATTAATCCCAACTTCCTAAGAAAAATTCTACTAGCTTGTACTACTGAAGTGCCTTTTGTTGATCCAAACAACACTATATATATACAACGTGACGGAGTCTCCATGGGTTCAGTGCTTGGTCCGACTTTTAGTAATTTCTACATGTCTAACCTTGAAAATACTACCTTTGCAAAATTTACAAAACCATCAATATATCTACTATATGTTGATGATATCCTACTATTAATTAAAAATACTGATGAAATCTTACAACTTCAAAAACAGTTTCAAAACAACTCAGTTTTAAAATTCACTTATGAACTTAGCAAAGATAACAAAATTCCTTTTCTTGATATATTAATTAACACTGACAACAATAAATTTACTATCTCACCGTATCAAAAACCTACTAATAAAAATCCCTCCACACTCAATTATATTAGTGAATGCCCCCACTATTACAAAATAGTTATTATAAAAAATCTATTATATCGTGCAAAAGTCAATTCATCTACAAATCAAATCTTCCACAGTGAACTAAAAAACATAAAACAGACACTCATCAATAATAATTTTCCCAACTACATAGTTGATGAACAAATACGTTATTTTCTTAAAAAGCTTAACATGGAAAAAACAACACATGATACTAACCCAACCAATCCTAAACATATCACTCTCTTATACCATAGCCAGATGCACTCCAACTACCAACTAGATGAAAACATCCTAAAAAAAACTCATAAATACTAATATTTCTCCGACAGACTCTAACAAAGAATTAAGTTTATTATATATTACACTAAATCCACTACATCTAATTCATTTGTCCGCAACGACTCTTCCCCCACCGTTAGTGATTTGCAAAAAACCAATGTGGTATATAAATTCATATGTCCATTTAGAGAATGTATCTCTAACAACCTCAATAATATCTACATTGGCCACACCACAAATTCGCTCTCACGGCGTCTGACGTTGCACTTAAATAAAAATTCAAATATATTCCGTCATTTAGAACAACACGGTTATCAACGCACACTTCTGAGAAAAACGCTTGTTGATAACACGTACATACTTAAACAAGAAAATAACAAACAGAAACTAAAAATCCTCAAAGCACTCTACATTAAACAATTTAAACCTGGTTTGAATACAATCAATTTCGATATTTAGAATCATTACAATTGAGTCGTGAGTTCGTTCCTCTCTAGATGCTCCATACTTTCAGCCTTGTGCCACATCAAAGTTGCTTTTAGAAAATCACCTGTCTAATACAATGGTGGAGTACAGAGCGAAAAATATTAACTACCTTAGCTTTAATAAAATTCTGATGATGATATTTATAGTAGAATTGTTCGAGACAAGATTTTTTACTCTACATATTTGTAAACAATCGATTTTTCATCTGGTCTGACCGATTGTTTTCAAAATGGGTCGTGTTTTTTTTTCACTACGTCACAGCAGAGAATAGTAGATAAAATGTGATCCATTAGAAATTATCTGTTAAATCATGAGGCAGACAAACGTCATAGCGATTCAAATGACCATTTATTTGCGAATACTTTCTAACTCTCATAGAATATATGTGGAGAATCTCTGCGATGTCTCGTGATTTGTGACTAAGCTGTTTTTAATCAGCATTTCAATTTGTTCATCTTTAACGACTGTAGTTCTGCCGGAATGTTCTCGAGGGTCCAGTTCAAAATTTTCAAATCTGAAACTTGGTTAATATCAAAGCCCTTCAGGCAACATTAACTGAGTGTAAAAAAAACAAACAAAAAAAAAAAACATCCAGCTCTTACCCACTTCCTGACACCCCCTGTAACTTGTTCCTCTTTCTCATCATTTTCCTCTTATGTAAACTCCTGCGCACCAATGGCCGCACTAGCTTTGCTTGGGGTGAAATGAGTATAAAATAAAGAATATTAGAAACATCTTGTTTCCCAATGTGGCATTTGTTGTTCATCTTTGTTACCGTGTAATCCTACAGGAACCTCTTTCTGAGATGGTGGTGCATACCAACATAAGCAAGAACGGTACACAAAGTTGGGTCGGTGGAAAGATTATGCGAGGATCGTGTTGTATGTTTACAACTGGTGCCGGGACCAGGATCTCGACTCAAGGGGAAATGCATAATTTGCATGAATAGAAATGCAAGACGATTGCAGGTAGCAAATATAACACCATTAAATATAAAAAAGAAAAAAGAAAGAACACACTTCATAAGAAACCAGTGAAGTGCAGAAAGACATGTGAGCATGCGCACGCACACTTACGGCACATTAGGAAAAAAACAGTGAAAGTGAAAAAGTAAGCAAAAAATCTCAGAACTTCTAACAATAAATTTTAAAGTTTAGGTGGAGACGTTAGACTGATAGAGACGAAGTAGAATTTGTAAAAGTGCCGTAAAACCAATGATCGTATAAATTTCAAAGTTTAGATCGAGACGTTAGAATGATAGAGACGAAGTAGAATTTAGAAGGTGCCGGAAAACCAATGATCGTATAAATTTCAAAGTTTAGGTGGAGATGTTAGAAGTATAGAGACGAAGTAGAATTTAGAAGGAACCTGGTAGCCAATTACAGTATAGTCAGTTAGATTATAATCCCTTATCACCGTAAAATATGAACCTAATACTGCGGTTAATCATCCAAAACAAAAAATGGAAATTGACGACACCGCGAATTCAGTAGGCTTAATACAAAGTAATACTGGAGAACAGCAGTATCGGACGAAACCATCCTCAAGTCAACCAGCACTTTCAAACGCGCAAGCACCTTGAAACCTATCCCCACAGATGCGAAGACAATCACATACCTATCCTGAGGTAAACCTTTAACTGACCACGTCAATCCGTCCTGTTTTCAGAGAAGAGAGGAGTCATGTAGCGTAGACATTGAAGGTCTCGCTATATAATGGGAAATTTCCACAAGAAAACACTGAGGGGGGCATAATTTACTTCACCCTGTGTCATAAAAAACAGTTGAGTAACCAGAGGTCAGGTGTATTTCTGTATTTGTATATTGTTGTTACGATAATAAAGTAATTCAGTATTACTACGGCCATTGCCGTTGTGGTTATTTTACAGGGCGAAAATTATTTTTAAATTATTCAAAGAGGTAGACATTTTTGGTAAATTTTCGTTTTAAGTCCTGACGCTTTTCCGCTTCAAATTTATCCAAAATAGCATTATCTCTGTGCAAATGTATACGCTGAACTCAAATCAAGTGTAAGTTAGTGAAGAAACTTACCTTTTTTTTTTTTAATCTAAATGTCCATAAAAACGAACTATATCTTGAACTTTGTCTCTCCCGTAACTCTCAGGAAGTCATGTAATTAACTGCAGAATGACTTACTGCGTATGGGAACGATTTTTGGTCGACTTTTCTTCATTTACTAATCTTTCCGGCGATGTACTTCCGTTAATGAAAGTAATGAGCTATTGTATTTCTACGCTTATTACTCTCATAACAGGAAGTACATCGCCGGAATTTACAGTAAAGGAAGAAAATCGACCAAAATACAAATATAAAATTTCTGCCTACGGAGAACGTCATTCTGCAGTTAATTACATAACTTCCTGAGAGTTACGGGAGAGAAAAAGTGCGAGATATAGTTCGTTTTTTTATGGACTTTCAAAGCAAAAAAGGTAAGTTTCTTCAATAACTAATTGTTGATTTGAGTTCAGCATATACATTTGCAGAGAAATAATGCTATTTTGGATAAATTTGAAGGGGGAAAAGCCGTCGGTACCTAAAACAAAAAATTACCAATTTTTTTTTTTTTGAGGAAGTGTAATGGGAGCGAAATATTTAATTTTCAAAGAGGGAATAGAAAACAGAAATATTAGGGTTTAACAGAAAAGACTTTAAAGCGGATAGAAAAGCAAAAAGTTTCAATCGTTTGCATGCAGACATGAGAGGTTGATTTTAATGAATCTTAGTGTAGAAAAAATAAGGCAAATAAGTTGTTTGTTTTAATGTTTGCTATTGGTAAGATTTGGGATGCGTTCTTTGTGCCGTCCGTTTCAATTACTTAGGTCCCATGTGTGATAGGCATTGCATTGTTGACTTGTTTTTCCGGCCAGTACATGATGTAGCAGTAGCATTTAAGGGGCAGAATTGATTGTGATTAAGCACCCCTAATTGGTAATATCATCCAATCAGTAGCCATGATTGGGCGAGTTAGCACCTGGCATGTGATCAGAGACAATGCTGAAGGAATCTGTTGTCACCCCACTTGTGAAGAGATGCGCGGATGTCTGATAATTGCGTGGACTAAGAACCATTGCACTCTAAAGTCTAATATCGTTTGTGTTGAAATGTATATTGTATTTTTTGTGTGTGGTTGGTAGTTTTTGTACAACATCTCTTTATTTTGAAGGCTTGTCTGAAACTTGAGGAAATGAAGGATGTTATTTATTTGTACTACAGCAGTTTTTAAAAAAATAACTTGGTTAGGAAAATAGTTGGTTAGTGTTTGTGGGATTTGATCATTTGTATCTATTTTTTGTCTTTTTAATGTCATATTTTGATGGTTCTGGTGTTGAAGTTTCGTTGGTATGGGATAGTAAATATCTAATTTTTTTAATGGAGATGATATTTCTTTTGCTTTCATTGTGAAAATCTTGCATTGTATCGAGCGAAAGAAATGAATAAAGACATGTTTCTTACGGTTTCTTACGGTGGCTACTAAAATTATTTATAAATGGAACTTTGTCTCTGTGTGTGTGTGTGTGTGTGTGTGTGTGTGTGTCCATTATTTATAGACTCCGAAACGGCGGAACAGATTTTCTTGAAAATTTACATAGTTGTACTATAAACGTCTGCGAGTGTTCTTAGCTAGGTTTTGTGTCGAGGTACCCCCGATAAATATCGAAAATCGATAATAGAAAAAATCGGGTTATAGAAGGAATGGTCCGATTTTCATCAAATTTGATACACTACTGGACAAAGACATAAAAAACGATATTCAGAATTTTCAAGGTTGCAGTTCTTACAATAGTGCAGAAAATCGATAATATATATATATATATATATATATATATATATATATATATATATATATATATAGGAGGCAAGATGTTTGTGTGTGTGCCTGCTTATCTGCCTGTATGTCTGTATTTTTTTTCAGCCCTTTTATTTTAGTTTTTGCTTCAGGTTTGGCTCTAAGTAGGTATAATTGTTTGTTCTTAGTCTCAGCCATGATACCATTTACTCAGAGAACTTATTTAGCCTTCAAAATTCAGTTTACAAGAAAAAACTTATTTGATATCGATACCAGGAAATCAAAATTTGATTTACATCCATTCATGTTTCTTTCAGTCTACGGTTTTGCTTTAACTGGAAATAACTATTGCTGTTTAGTCTTTCGTGCCAACGTCCTAAGTGAGTCTGAGCTCCAAGGCCATTGGTTATTTTTAAAGCTTTCATTACACCCGAGCAACGCCGGGATAGTGCTAGTTTATGTATATTTTCATTGAAAATACCGCATTTTAGGTTGTGTGTTGTGGTGCAGTAGACATCGGCTCAGAATGAGAGATCGGAGAACCGTGGTCGAATTCGTTGCATTTACTTAGGCGCCAATAAACTTGAAAAAAGTATAAATTCATCTGTTCTTCCTCCAGATATGGTTTGAACAGCATAGAAGATTAAATTCTATGGCCGTGGTTGGCAACGCATCTACCATAGAAAGAAATGGCAACCTACTGCGGGAAAATTTTCTGTCGTCGTGGATCGAAAGAGACATGATCGACAAAGCGTGGATCATGTACGGTACTTAACTGACTGACTGATACCACATTTTCGTGACAAGGAAAATACAAGAATTATTTTGTATATTTATTCATTTTTAAAGTGAATATGACTAAAATATTTAAACATTTAGGAATTTCTGTAAATTTATGAGGAGATAAAATATGTCTTTACTGCCAATGGCAGAAAAGATGGATGACTACAAACTTGGATGAGTTGTGATAAACTCATTTTGCGTTGACGATGGTATTGAGGGAAGTTAAGAACTGACAATTACTGGGTGAAGGCTGAATGAACTTCTCGGCTGCCATTTGTTAGGTGCTGTCTGACCGTCGTAATGGAAATACTGAACTGTCGCCGGATGGGCTCCCTTGTTCGCAGAAAGGGTATTCTGTGCCGCCTGTTTAGCGAATGCACGTTGCAAATCTAGGAATTTCGTGTTTCCAACTTGATGGGTCATGCTGTGTCAAGAGGAAGTTACAGGCAGCCATCAGGTGGGTGCGCACTGTCAGCTCTCGTTCACATTGGATAGACTAAACTATCGCCCGGTTCACACTCCACCCACGTCTATTGAACAGATGAAGAGGCTCATCCCTTGTTTCCTGTTTAGGATGCAGTTTCCGGTTTTTTCTCTTTTCCAATTTTCTCACTCCTTTTTTTTTTCAATTGGAGTAGATAGACTAAACTATCGCCCGGTTCACACTCCACCCACGTCTATTGAACAGATGAAGAGGCTCATCCCTTGTTTCCTGTTTAGGATGCAGTTTCCGGTTTTTTCTCTTTTCCAATTTTCTCACTCCTTTTTTTTTTCAATTGGAGTAGATAGACTAAACTATCGCCCGGTTCACACTCCACCCACGTCTATTGAACAGATGAAGAGGCTCATCCCTTGTTTCCTGTTTAGGATGCAGTTTCCGGTTTTTTCTCTTTTCCAATTTTCTCACTCCTTTTTTTTTTCAATTGGAGTAGATAGACTAAACTATCGCCCGGTTCACACTCCACCCACGTCTATTGAACAGATGAAGAGGCTCATCCCTTGTTTCCTGTTTAGGATGCAGTTTCCGGTTTTTTCTCTTTTCCAATTTTCTCACTCCTTTTTTTTTTCAATTGGAGTAGATAGACTAAACTATCGCCCGGTTCACACTCCACCCACGTCTATTGAACAGATGAAGAGGCTCATCCCTTGTTTCCTGTTTAGGATGCAGTTTCCGGTTTTTTCTCTTTTCCAATTTTCTCACTCCTTTTTTTTTTCAATTGGAGTAGATAGACTAAACTATCGCCCGGTTCACACTCCACCCACGTCTATTGAACAGATGAAGAGGCTCATCCCTTGTTTCCTGTTTAGGATGCAGTTTCCGGTTTTTTCTCTTTTCCAATTTTCTCACTCCTTTTTTTTTTTCAATTGGAGTAGATAGACTGAACTGTCGCCCGGTTCACACTCCACCCACGTCTATTGAACAGGTGAAGAGGCTCATCCCTTGTTCCCCGTTTAGGATGTGGTTTCCGGCTTTCTCTTTTTCAGTCTTTTCACTCCTATGTAGCCCCCTGCACACCAATAGCGTTACCGCTTTGCTCGGGGTGATATGATTTTAAAAAAAAAAAACCTCCTTGACCTCAGAGGAAACGTGTAATATATAAGGTACTTTTGAGAAATCAGAAACGAAATCGTAATAATGAAGTACCATACGATTTGTCCATATTTTTGGAAATATTCGTTTTAATTGATGCTGTTAACATTTGTTGGTAATGGATTACTTGGGGTTCTACTTAGTACTAATTTATTGTGGTTCTTTTGAAAGAATTGGTAATTTCGGAATATTACCGTAACGTATATATGGACATTGACGTGGGGTATACTTTGGCAATAAAGAAATGCATGTTGGAATTTTAACGTCAGAATTTAATTTGAGTATCTGAAAAAATAAAACTGTCAAAACTAAATGTGTGTAGGCTTCGAAGAAAACGATTTTCGTAATATCCTAAATTGTGAAAAAAAAGATAAGGACCTTGATATATAAAATTTTTATTTTCAAGAACTCCGGATCTACTGGGTTTTTGTTGTTAGCAATTTATATTTTTTATATAAATGATAAGATGGTGTTAGATGATTTGTGACACTATGTTAGTCAGTTAAGTACTATAAGTGATATACGCTTGGATGATCATGTCTCTTTCAATCCATGATTGACTAGAAAATATTTTTCTGTAGAAGGTTGCCATTAGTTTCTACGGTAGATTGGGTGCCAAGCATGGTTGTAGAATCCAATTTGTCCTGTTATTTAACCCATTGTTGGAGTAAGAACCGACGGATTAATACCTTTCCAAAGAGTAAGTGAATGCAGCGAATTCAGATTGAATTTGAACTCGGCTCTTTGATTTCTTGTTCCGAGCCGATATTCACAGCACCACAACACACATCGTATGACTCTATGTAGATATACGTAAACGAGAAAGATGTGATTTCATTTCAATCTGAAGCGTTTTTATTTTATGGCCAGTAAATGGGTTCTTTTGGAATTTCTTAGACAGAGTCCATTTTGACTGAAGCGGTACGGATTAATGAAAGCGTGAATGTTTTTTTGAATTCTGACTCACTCAGTCAGTTAAGTGTCATACGTGATATACACTTGACCGATCATGTCTCGAAAGAGGCCTGACAGACTGGGCAGAAGATTATCCCTCAGTAGGTTGCTATTTCTTTCGGGAGTAGACTGGTTGCCAGCCCAGGCTGTAGAACCCAATCTATCCTGTTATTTAACCCATAACCGGATGGAATGAAGAAACAGATTAATAACTTTCCAAAGGGTATTTGTGCGTAAGTCAACGCAAGGAATTCACTTACGCGAAGTCTGAGTACTGGTGTATATTGACAGTCAGTTTGCGATCGTGAGAGTCAGTTCTCATCCATCCTTGGCCTGGTTATGATGCCGCCCATTCGTATAGTCGGGATGTCAAGATGAGTGAAAAGTTACTAAGGGAAAGATCTGATCCCTGAGATCGACATCTCAGAACTTGTCCCAGGTGTCATCTACCTATCCATCCACGCAAGCAGGTGAAGCGCTGAATAAAATGATATTGGAAACAGGGGTAATACGAGGTGGTATAATGGTGATCGAAATTCTCTAGGGTTTACATTCTCGACGTGACGGTTTTCGTCATCGCTATCTTGATAGCGTGCGTCAGACCCATTCTAAGCTTTCCGTGCACACCGACAAGACGCAATGTGATGACATGATTAGAAAGCTTGGGGAAGGATCTCATTGTATGACTACACATTGATTCAAAATCGAAAACATTCTTTTATGGAGAAATATTAAATTTATCTGAAAGCTGGTGCATGTAAAATATTTTAACACTTTAACCTATATGCAGTGTTTCCTGTGGGGTGCCATAACACCCGGATTAAAAAGGGAGATTTAATGCGGGATATCCGGTCCACAAAAAAAATAAACAACACAAATTTCACGAAAAGACAATGAAATAAGAAATCTTGTATAAAAATATGAAAATATTGTATTTGACTACATATATACAATATAAACAATTTGTACAATTCTTCGTAGTTTTTAGTTGATAAAAAAGCGTCTTTTGAATTTGAGTGAATGTTGATTGAATATAAAAGTGTCAGTGTTTAGTCTGTAATTAAACAAAGTAGTAGCTTTCTTTCCTTTTTATGTATCAAATAAGTAGGTGGAAAAGGAAACTGTTTCTAATTGTGTTGAAAAGGAGTGTGAATGAGAATTCCCGAAGGAAGAGAGAGAGTCAAATCGAGATAGTAGTAATTGGTAGAAGGTGTATGTAAAACGATAAATCAGTTTACTTAACTCAGTATGTCTGTGTTACTTCTCCTTTCTGGTTGATGAGAGACATGGAAAGTTTTATGGCCCTTGCAGGTGTCTTGCTTCTCTCTTTCTTCTTCTCCTTAGTAACGCTTGAGTCGGCGAATGATTTGTTTGTCGGCACTGATCTCTTTGATGTCGGCGCCTATCGGAATATGCGTATGTGACACTGCGCTTTTCGGGTTTGACTGGCTTGGCTGACTGTCTCTCCTGACTCGCTGACTGACAGGTCAATTGCTTGCTTGACTAACGGATCGACCGACTGCTGTCTCTCACTGGCCCTCTGACTGATTGACTGTGACCAGTCAGGGAACATCCTGAAATACTGAATTCTGGTCACGTGAGAGGATCGCAGGACCATTTTTTTTCTTTACCTGTGAAAAACAAACCGTTTCGCTGATGTATTTTGAATTTCTCGATTTGTCGACCAATCAGGATCCAGAGTGTTTTTCTGACTTGTGAAAAAGAAAGGCTTTTAGTTGTTCAGATCCTCTTTTGCGGTTATACAATTTTACTTTGGGCTTTTCCCAAATGTTGTAGTCGTTTGAATCTGATTTTGCGGGTGTGCAATTTATTCTGTGTTTTTTTAGCTAGGTGATGAACGATATAGGATTTGTATCCTATAATCCCTTCAAAAAACAAATATCCCGGCACACCGACTAGAGGCAATGTGATGAAATGATTAGAAAGCTTGGGGAAGGATCTCATTGTATGTTGGTGAAGGATCTTAATCAAATTTGATACACTCATAGAAAAAGGCATAAGAAACGATATTCAGAAGTTTCAAGGTTTCAGTTCTTACAATAGTGCAGAAAATCGATAATATATATATAGGAGGCAAGATGTTTGTGTGTGTCTCTTTATCTGCCTGTATGTCTGTATTTTTTTCAGCCCTTTTATTTTAGTTTTTGTTTCGGGTTTGGGTCTAAGAAGGTATAATTGTAGTTCTTAGTTTCAGCTATTATACCATTTACTCAGAGGACTTATTTAACCTTCAAAATTCAGTTTACGACGAAAAAACTTATTTGATATCCATACCAGGAAATCCAAATTTGACTTACATCCATTCATTTTTCTTTCAGTCTACAGTTTTGCTTTAACTGGAAACAACAATTGCTTTTTAGTCTTTCATGCCAACGTCCAAAAAGTCTGAGCTTGGAGAAATATTAAATTTATTTGAAAGCTGGTGCATGTAAAATATTAACTTTTTAACCCTTGTGAAGTGGTTCCCAAATGTTTTTCTCTGGACCGTATTTTCGGAAAAAAAAATTGCTCACGCCTCACCAAATTGCATGTGATAAAAAGTAGATGTAAAAATAAAATCAATAGAGAAAGAGTATCAAAGAGAGATAACCGCGGATTCGAAGTCAAAACATTATAAATGATAACTCTCTCCTCCAATTTGCGGACTCGAGTTACTATATTTTTAATACACGATATAATGCAAAAATATCGCAACTATAAAATCTCTCAAGTGTTTTATTGTGTAAAAAAATGAATTTTATATAAAATTATTCTTTTTATATAAAATTAATTCTTGTATATGTTACTTTATTTTATAAAAGAACTAATGATTTTTTTTCTTCTTAGGTCATAAGATTTTTCATAATTTATTAAAAAAATTTTCTACATTATAAGTATGTTTGTAAAAATTCCATGCAACACGAACTACTGCTGATTAAAGATTGATAGGAGTACAATTAAGGAAAGATAACTTTAACTTATAAATGTAGCCAGAGTGTAATTAACAACAAAGCAAAAATTTGGCAAAAAGGTAAATTTACTGACTGACTGACTGACTGACTGGCGGTTCTAATTAAATCTGAATTGGTTAAAAAATCTCACATCTCTTTAACATAAGCAATATGTCATTCGCTTCTCTAGGTAAATTGCTGATGTGTTCACGATTGTTGCTGAAAGAGTTTATTAAGCTTTAGATAAGTATGGCGAGATTTCAGACTTTTGCTTTGGATATCTCAAAGGCATTTGACAGCATTTGGCATACTAGCCGTTTTCACAATTTGAAATATATATATATATATATATATATATATGTGTGTGTGTGTGTGTGTGTGTGTGTGTGTGTGTGTGTGTGTGTGTGTGTGTTAATTAATTAACGCTGACCAATTTGGTGTATCAGTTTTACTGGCCAACACAAGTGGTTTCTTGTCATAAATCAATTTCTTATATTGGACATACAACCATCTCCTTGAAAAACGCCTTGTATGTCGCTTATCAGATCAAAATGCCATAAAAAACAACATCTAAGAGCTTACGATTGACAAGATTCCGTAAGGAAACTTCTGGTCTAAAACGCAAAAACTCTATGCAAATAAAATTACAGAAAACATCTTGCTGAGAGAAACCCTGTATATAAAACATATTGCACCCACTATCAACCTCGCCTTATTCAACAGATGTTGAAAGTTAAGAAAAAAGAAAGACACACTTAAATTCCAACCGCGCTTCTTCCCCAAGCTATAGGTTAATTAATAAGGCTTTTTCACTAAATTATTATCTCCAAACATTCTTATAATCTAATATGTTGTGGCCTTAAATAACCTCGATAACGAATCAATCAATAATGGCTTTCTGGCCTGGTTTCTTAGAAGTTGACTCGTAAATTTCCTAAAGATATTGTCTTCAAATTCTTTTTAAATCGCATATTTGTCTATTGGGCCTAACCGAAAAAATTAGGAAGTTTATTCAAGGATAGTCATCATCTTGTTAACATAATCTTGATAATCAAGAATGACGACAACCAAGCCTTTATCCGATTTTGTAATAACTAAAGATTAATTGAGCCGAAGTGAATTAATAATTTTATATTGCTCTCTGTTCCACTTTGACTCATTAAATGGAACAGGATTACCTGCGTAGGAATGGGCAATATCATTAAATTTAGCCTTAAGATTACTGACCTTGTTGACTTAATCAGGCTGAACAATGGCAAACTGGGCAAACAGAACTTCGAACTCTGAATAAATCTCCTCTCGTTTAATATGCCGGGTAGGGACGGCGTAAACAGAATTTCAATCCATGCGAGAGAATGGATAACTCTGCCTTGGACAAATGAAATGAGGAAATGTTCAGGATGTTCTCCCACACCATAATAGTTCCTTGATTTATATGTTTAAATGTAATTGTAGATTGCACTGGATGTGCGTCGTGGTGCAGTGGATATCGATTCGGAACGACAAATCGGGGAGCCGATTTCGAATTCCAGTTGAATTCATTGCATTCACTTACGCGCAAATACCCTTGGGAAAGGTATTAATCCGTCTCTTCTTTCCAGTTATGGGTTAAATAACAGGACAGATTGGGTTCTATAGCATTGGCAGGCAACCGGTCTACCGCAGAAAGCAATGACAACCTACTGCGGGATAATCTTCTGCCCAGTCAGTCATGTCTCTTTAGAGACATGATCGCCCAAGCGTGTTTCACGTATGGCACTTAACTGACTGATTCATCCAGTTATGAATTAAATAATAGGGCAGACTGGATTCTATATTACCTTGGCTGGCAACCAGTCTACCGCATAAAGTAATGGCAACCTACTGCGAGATAATTTTCTGCCCAGTCAGCCATGTCTCTTTAGAGACATTATCGCCCAAGCGTGTTTCACATATGGCACTTAACTGACTGATCTGAGATCGCTCTACATAGGGAGAACTACTCAAAGACTAGATTCCAGAATTAAGCAGCACATTCTGACAAAATTCCGAAATTTGAACTATTCCTCGTCAGATCAGTCACTTAAGTGCCATGCGTGATACACGCTTGGGCGATCATGTCTCGAAAGAGACAAGACCGACTGGGCAGAAGATTTTCCCGCAGTAGGTTTCCATTGCTTTCTGCGGTAGACTGGTTGCCGACCAAGGCTATAGAACCCAATCTGTCCTGCTATTTAACCCATAACTGGAAGGAAAAGACGGATTAATACCTTTCCCAAGGGTATTTGCGCGTAAGTGAATGCAATGAATTCAGCTGGAATTCGAACTCGGCTCCGCGATTACTCGTTCCGCGCCGATATCCAATGCACCACAACGCACATCCATCCTTGTCATATAGGATGATTAGTCATCCTCGTCAGATAGGATGACTAATAAATACAGGTCTTCTCTTGCGGAACACCTTATTAATAGCCATATTTGTGCCGCTAACTTTAGACACATTTTTCATCTTAAGTACGTTCTACTCAAGTTACCACCTCAACGTTTTGGAGGTCATCTACAGTCAATCTTAAAAAGCCCTCACTGTGTAAACAGAGGGAGTATATATTTGGCCTCCAACTCATTACCATTTAATTTTTTCCCCTTCTACATCTTTTCTATATATTTAAACGACAATTTCTTTATTTGTCTCGATTTAGCTTTGTTGAGCGAGGTGCGAAACCGGTTGGGCAGCCCATTTTTCAGTATTCTTTTAAAAATTACTTTTATTATGAGTGGTAATAACAAAATATTTTTGTCTGTTTATAGCGGTAATATATATATATAGTCATCCGCAGAGAGATCTGCTTCGCTGTATCACAGCTCATCAGTACGTTTAGACTCCGATTGCTTTTAACCCAGGATTGAAACCCGACCAAATTGTCGTCAGTCGGCGATTCTACCTCTGAGGTATGGGCGCTCTTTAAAAGAAGGCAGAATTTTTAGCGTGTATATTATCATTATACATGCTCAATATATATATAAAAGAGCAATCGGAGTCTAACCGTACTGATGAGCTGTGATGCAGCGAAACAGATCTGTCTGCGGATATGCATATATGCATAACTCTGTAGCAATGAATTGGGTTCTTTCGGTGCATGTGTATACACCGCTTATATATAACATGCTAAAATTTCCTTTTCTGCTTCCATGTGCCTATGGCTTAGAGGTTAGCGAATCTGACTGACACCAAATCGGTCTAGTCTCGATCCCGGCTGGGGACAAGTGGATGTCTAGCCATTAATGACCTTTGATACAGCGAAATATGTGGATAAAGATTATATAGAGAGAAAAAATGGTTGCGATGAAGCATTTAATAAAATCTGGAAATAATGAACAATTTTAAATTGTTTTTATTTTTATTTGTCTCACACTAAAAAAGTTACAAATAGTTTAATAATTATTGGAAAAACTTTAAATCTGCATAAGTTTTATTTTATTTTATTTTTTGACTGTTTGTGCTTTTTTTTTCTCTTTCCAAAAGTCAAAAACATGCAAAAAAGGATAAAAATGTATCCTTTTTCACTTTATTAAAAAAAAAAAAATTTAAAAAACAGTTTTAAAATTTACAATCGATAAACAAGTCATAGAGAAAGGCTTGTTTAAAAAAATCGCCTTTCAGATAATGTATTCATGACATAATTTTCAGTCAAAAGTGAAAAAAATCATGTAAAATAAGAGATTTATTGAAAACTAGAGTTCAAAAAGCGACTCTTTCACGTTTCTCAGATTACAATAAAACTTTTAAATATTCTCAGAATTATTTGTAAAAGTCAAAAAATATCTTTTATCAAACCAGATTTAGATGTGATTGAAATTCTGAATATTTGTTAGAATAGATTAAAAGATTAAAAGACATTCCCTGATTTATGACACAGCCTTTGAAAATTGAACAAAGCTGTATGAGTTTGAGAATCTATGGAAATTTAATGCCTCACGTCCCAAAACACAAAAGCTTCTACTCACGGTTATAAAATCTGACTTAAATTTTAGTATAGTTTTACATTTAATATAAGAAAATTGATGCAATGCATGTTGGTTAAAATACAAATGTATACATATATGTGTATGTCTGGGTGCCTGTTTACCAGTCCATTAAAGGTTCAAAGAAATTAAATGGTAGCATCGTATTTTTCTGCTACAAATATGTGTGTGTGTTTCTGAGATGAGGCATTATAACTATTTACATTATTCGAATTATTGCCATCTTTATTGTATTATTCACAACATTTCCGTCATTTTAATCTCCAACCGTTTTTAGGGGGATATACATTGGAATTTCGAAATGAGCCCTTTCTTTCGTCCACTGGGATGTATTGTTCTAGTTCAACGTTTTGAGTTGTGATAGTGCCAAGATTGCAGTTTTTTTTTTATTCTTTGACATGCAGGATTTTGTCGTAACGTTGTCAATATTGAGGGAGATACAGTATTAATAGGGTAAATATTTTCTTATTTCCACCAAGCACCATATAAATAAGAAAAAAGACCGGAAAACAACAGTCAGTTAAGTGCCATACGTGATACGCGCTTTGCGCGATCATGTCTCGAAAGAGACATGACTGATTGGACAGAAGAGTATCCCATGGTAGGTTGCCATTACTTTCTCTGGTAGACTGGTTGCCAGCCTAGGCTATAGAACCTAACCTACCCTGTTATTTAACCAATAACTGGGGAGAAAAAAACAACAGAAGAAGAAAAAAGCTCTGTGGAGTGAGGACATCCTAATTGTGCCTCCACGAAATCACATTATATATATATCATTGTAATCTCCGGCCTTTTATATGTATAGATAGATAGATAGATAGATAGATAGATAGATAGATAGATAGATTATCAATGTATATCTGTAAAACCAATCAAAACCAAGAGAAAAATAATGCAAAAATCATGAAATATCCACGATTGAGCACCATGTTTCTTGACGTGGACAATGCCTTACAAAATGAGTCACGAGAAGACATCACCTATCATCAGATAAAGGTACAGAAGAAAGGATTTAGTATGAATAAAGTGGAATTTCACCTGCAAATGAATCTCCATGACACAATTCAGTAATAATATCATGATTGTAAATATATACGTACATATGTAAATAAATATATGCTTGCATCAAATAATATATATATATATATATATATATATATATATATATATATATATATATATATATATAACGTAGGATATTTGGTATTTAAGTCAGGTAAATTCCGATAGAGACGAACTAAAATAAACTCAATATTAAATTTATTTATTTAATTTAACAGAGTAATATTTCTTTCTTTTTTCCGTTTATGATTTTTCTATACTTTTATTTTTATTTCTTTCTTTTGTTTTTTTTAATGAGCGAGGAAATGTCTTTGTAGATTACCGTTACAAATATCTGTTCTCGATATAGACACGTGAGTGTCTGTATATGATTCTTTTCTGGATGATTTTGAATATTAACTGTTGTATCATTTGGATCTGACGAGCAGCAGGTTTTGGCTGCGAAATAGGTATTACCCATGAAATTGTAGAATATCTAAAAAATTATGCTAGACTGTAAACAATCAATATATATATATATATATACAGAGAGAGAGAGAGGTTGTTTACTTACTTAGTTTTTGGTCATAATAAAATTTGTATTAAAAAGTGTTCAATACAATTATATTGTAGAACTTTTGAATATTTTCCATTTGTAAACGAGTTATTACGCGACCCAGGTTTGTACAATGAGTGGTGTCTTCAGGTGATTTGCAATAACTGAAAATTATATTATTGAACATCGCCTGAAGACACCACTCATTGTAGAAACCTGGGTCGCATAAGAACTTGTTTACAAATAGAATATATATATATATATATATATATATATATATATATATATATATATTATATGGTTGCCCAAAAGTAGGTAGACAATAGGTGGAATAGGTTCGTCTATCGGTTACATTATTACAATGGTGTTCATTATATTATGTTATTGAAGAGCAGTCCGTGAGTATTTTGATGAAACATTTCCTGAGAAATGGATTGGCCGAAGATGTCCAATTAATTGGTCAGCATGTTCACCTGACTTGATCCCAATAGATTCTTTATTTTGAGAAGTACTCAAAGACAAAGTCTATAGTCGAAAAGAAAGAAGTGTTGGTGATTTGAAAGAAAAATCATAAGAAATACATTTCAATTAATCTAAACTTATTTATAAATGAAACTGTGTGTGTGTGTGTCCGTTACCTATAGACTCCGAAACGGCTGCACCGATTTTTCTGAAAATTTACACAGTTGTACGATAAGCATCTTCCAGTGTTCTTAGCTAGGGTTTGTGTCGGGTAACCCCAGATAAATATCGAAAATCGATAAGCGAAAACATCGCGTTAATGAAGGAGTGGTCCGGTTTTAATCAAATTTGATACACTCATAGACAAAGACGTAAGAAATGATATTCAGAATTTTCAAGGTTGCAGTTCTTACAATAGTGCAGAAAATCGATCATATATATATATATATATATATATATATATATATATATATATATATATATTCATATACTTTAATCCAAGCGGAAAAAGCAGTAAGGTAAATTCCAAAAACCCGATCCTAATTAATATTAAAAATTTTATTTTGATATTAGAAAATGAAGAGATCTCCATGTAATAAAATATTACAGAGCAAATATAAATTAAAATAGGATTAATTCAATGATGTTGGATGATCATTTCGATATGAAAATCCCCACGGGGGATAACACATCATCTCAGCAACAGAAAAATTCTTTCAGAAACTCGAGAAAAATCAGTCTAATTTTCCTTTTTGAATAGATTTGCAAAGAAATTTAAAAAAAAAAAAGAAAAAGATAAAAGAAAAGAAAATCAAATAAGGAAGAAAAGAAAAAATTGACATCGTCTGGGTTTATTTTAATTTATATATAAAAATATATATATATATAAAGGGCAAGATGTTTGCGTGTGTGTGAATGTTTATCTGTCTGTATGTCCTTTATACAAATCCACAATTTTTATCCGATTCTCACCAAACTTCACACAAATATTCTTTAAGCAGAGTCTGTGCTCAAAGACCATGGATTAGTTTTAAAGCTTTCATTACACCCGAGCAAAGCCGGGATATACTGCTAGTTACTACATAAATAAGACTTGTGCCAAAAATGTTCGTCGAAGCGTGAGGGGTAGACTTCAAAGTTGTGTAAATTGTGATGAACAGCAGTTTCAGCACATGCATAGATAAACTTTAAGCTCTTCTGTATAAACTGTACACAATAAAATTTATTTGTCAATGTAATAATTGTATTAGTAAGTATAATTGAATATGTAATCGCAAAACAAATGTTATCATTTTACTTTTGGACCAACCTGTATATATATTGTTTATGTCTTTAAAATTAATAAAGAAATATTGGTTAGTATCGGAGATAATTCGTTTGTAGATAATGAAAATGTAAAAATATAAACAAAAACTTTATGCTAACTGTTGGTTTTAGGCTTTAATGCGATTGTCATGTCAAGATCTGACGGTAACATTGAAGCGTAAATCCTACGATCAGCATACAGTTTTGATTTCTACGTCCACATACATAACACAAATCTGACAATATATATATATATTGCGATTTCTTGTCGTCCTTCCATGACAACACTATCAAGCTAATCAGATCATACGAACGGATCTTACACAAAATAAATAGACAGAACTTGTCTATATTATTCAATGAAACGTGTATTAATATATATATATATATATATATATATATATATATATATATATATATATATTAATGCAGGTTTCATTGAATAATATAGACAAGTTTTGTCTATTAATTTTGTGTAGGATCCGTTCATACCGTCTGATATACTTGATGGTGATGTTGAAAGACAAAATAGTGGCGTTGTGGTCACTGTCTTCGGCCATCCGCCACGGTAGGGATGGACTTATATTTTCAATTCAATTCCCTTTATTGTTAATAACTTAAATGTTCTATGTTTACTGTGTGTTAATATTTACTCTTTGATAATGGCTTATGTGAGCCGAAAGCTTAGACCCGATAAAAAAATCAACAATTACTGTGATTTTTTGTTGTCTTTCAACGACATCACCATCATGTATATCAGACGGTATGAACGGACCCTACACAAAATTAATAGACAAAACTTGTCTATATTATTCAATGAAACCTGCATTAATGAAAAAATGCTGCCAAAATACACACAATTTAAATATATATATATATATATGGAGTCCCAAAAGTTTGTATGCACTTTAAAAAATTTATAACTTTATTAGTATTTGCGATAGAAATAATGTCTACCACAACTACAAATGAAGTTATAAATTTTTTAAAGTGCACACGAAGTTTATGGGCACCATAAATAAAAACTTTATGCTAATTGTTGGATTTAGGCTTTAATGCAATTTTCATGTCAAGATCTGACGGTAACATTGAAGCGTAAATCCTCCGATCAGCATACGGTTTTGATTTCTACGTCCACATACATAACACAAATCTGACAATATATATATATATATATATATATATATATATATATATATATATATATATATATAGGGTGTGCATAAAGTTCGTGTGCATTTTAAGAAATTTATAACTTTATAACTATTTATGGATATATATGTACTGAAACAATTTTTAAGAACATTTTTAAACATTTTAACCAAGGAAATCATTTTAATTTTTATTGTACTTTTCAAGTTTTGAGAAATTTGAATGTGTTCCAATTTATTCTAAATTAGAAGAATACAATAAATAATTAAGTAAATAGCTCATATCTGAGAAATCTAACAAACATCATACACGCGCAAACACATACACACACATATATATATATATTTATAGAGAGAGACGTAAATAAGTATGCATATTTGTATAAACGCATTTACACACCCATGTATAAATATTTATCTGGTGTTAATGAAACAGTGCTCAATATAATACATTAATAGCTATGCATATTATACTACGTCTATGGCACGACTTGAAGTTTCATACCATACGAAATCATCAGGTGCATATCACGAACTAGAATGTAGATCTAGAAACGGTTAGTTCATGATATGCATTTAACGACTACGTAGGGAATGAAACATCAAGTCGTGTTATAAAGGTAGGTATATATATATATATATATATATATATATATATATATATATTGTAATTTTGTTATTATAATGGTTTATAAATGCATTATGTCACCACACAAAAATTTTAATGTTTCAGAACAATAATGTTCTTCTTCAGGTGTTATTTTAAAATAAATGCTGGAAATTATTTATTTACAAAATATAAGATGAATTCATGGTTATTTAGAAAATCAGGGAGTAGTAGTCGGAGAATATGCTTGTAGATGTGTTCGTATTGTTCAATCAAAAATGAGAATTAGGTTGAACTAGGAAGTTGAAGTTTTAGGTTGCGGAAGGATGCAAAGAAGCCTGATGTCAGTTAATTTTGTCTGGGTAGAATACATCGTGGGAACATACATTATTTAAATGAGTAGACAATAATCTTTAACAACAAGTTGGATTTTAGTTTGTTTTTTAATTTGATTTGGTACTACCTTATGAGTAAAGAAGCTGGAATGTTTAGATTTGAATTATAATTAAATAATTATGATATACTGCGGTATATTGTAGTTAAGAAAACCAAATAAGAATTGTGTGGGTCATTTATTTTAGTAAAATAATTTTTTTAAGTTATATTTGAGCATAAGTTATAAACTAATTGTATGTTATAAATTAATTATTAAAGTTAACTTTAAAGTTATATTGGAGCATAAGTTATAAATGAAACATTTTAATTGGGTTTTAATCCACCTGCTCTTTCACTTCTTTGTAATATATATATATATATATATATATATATATATATATATATATTATTTTATATGTATATCCAGGTAAAGAGAACCATCAATTTTAAAATTCCGAGTTCTTTGGCATTTACCTTTTAAAAAAAAAGTGCTCAATACAACATATATCGTAGAGCATAATGTAATTATAATTAAATTTGTTTTTTATTTAAAATTAATTTAATTTACATTGCGAGACAGAAATTTCTACTATTCAATATTTTACCTTCTCATCAGGCAATGTTGACTAATTGTGAAAATTATTTACATTTGAATGTAAAAAAATGTGCTTGTTATTTAAAGAGTTAATATGGGGGGAAGACAGAAAAAATTTGATTTTACGTGTGTTTTTAATTGAACTAATCAGAAGGAAGTTCAACGTTTAAATTTGAAGATATAGGTCATGTGTTTTGAGGAATACAAGTTTTCTTCTTTCAAGTTTAAAGGGAAAATGTCAGCTCATTGATCTACAGTCCAGACTTCTTCTTTTCCGTGTGATGTATCCATTACTGTTACAAGATTATTGTCTTAGCTTTCTATGTAGCCCAGCATTTTCTTTTAAAACAAAAAAGAAAGAGAACATTCGTTTTTTTTTTGATCTGACTTAAAGAAACATTTGGTATGATTAAACTATTTTTATTTCGGTTCATAGTGCATTTTTCCTCAATTTTTTATATTCACTTAACTTGTATAAAATTTAATATCTATTTAATTAATATTATATTATAATACAAAACAAATTACCGAATATATGTAAGTTAATCGATATAGTTTTTCATATAGACACATAGGGCGTGGGTCGTTTAAAGACTTAGCTTTTTTAAAAATTTAAAAATATATCACTGATAGAGCTTATGTATGCATAAACGTGGACACAGGGGTTAACATCGTGATCGATATTCTGTTTCATGATAGATGTTGGGATGAGCGCCAAATTATATATATATATATATATATATTCATGATTATGTACGAATACACATTTATAAAAATAAATGTAAAACATGCCTATAGATATGTATATGTTTATGTTTATGTGTGTGTGTGTGTAGACAGAGAGAGAGAGAGAGATGCGTGCTTGTGTAAACAGTCATAGACATGAACGAGCGCCTAATCATGTCTGGCGAAATTCATGTGATTTTACTTAGACATGCTTTACCAAACTCCATATTTTATAGTTGGATTCATTGGTGAATCTTTTTTACATTTGAAAGCTTCTGAAAAGGCTTCACTGTTTCGCAATGTGACAATCACCCTGTAAATAGAAAGAAAACAAAAGGGCAATAAAATTTATTTTTTTATTAATTTACCTCGGTACATGCATTAATTTATCTTAATATTTGTATAAATAACCTCGTTATATATAGAATATATATTTTGAAATTTAAACTTTTTAAAATTTCATAAAAACAGAATTCACAATAAGAAACTATTTTTCGATATGTAGCAATTGTTAATCCATATATGAAGAGGTGGAATTAAAGAAGACAACTTTGCCATAGCTCGCCAATTCTAGTTTTGTGTCGTGAGTTTCTTTTGCAATTAAGAGTTCTTGAGAAGAAGCTGTTAAAATGCAAGATTCTTTTTATGAAAAACACACATAGAGAATGAGGTTAGTCACCTACCACGAACCATCATGGTTGATCCTAGCTATGTGGGTTTGAACTGGCAGAGCTAAGGAAGATAAATCTTAGAAACATCTGCCATGGCTAGAAAATTTCTGTCCTCACTCGCGTGTTTCAGTTTTTGAGAAGAATCTCTCAAAGTACTACTTTTCTTTTTATGAAAAACACAAATATAAAATTACAATAGTGTGCAACCGTGAAACCAGCTTGGTTGATCCTAGCTGTGAAGATGTTAATATATGTATAAATAACCTCGTTATATATAGTACATATACCAGACACTTGATATGTTCGGCGAGGCTTGTGCTGTGTCCCTGGACATCTCTAAGACTTTTGATAGGGTTTGAAACCAGCTTGGTGGAACCTAACTGTGAAGATCTGCACAGATAGAAATAAGGAAGGAAACTGTTACGAACATCTGCCATAGACAGACAATTCCAATTTTTTCTAGGAAATTATTACTTCAAAGTAACAGTTCTGGTGGATGTGCGTTGTGGTGCAGTGGATATCGGCTCGAAACGAGAAACCTGGTAGCCGAGTTCAAATTCCAGTTGAATTCATTGCATTCACTTACGCGCAAATACCCTTGGGAAAGTTATTAATCCGTCTCTTCCTTCCAGTTATGGGTTAAATAACAGGACAAATTGGGTTCTATAGCCTTGGCTATCAACCAATCTACCGCAGAAAGTAATGGAAACCTACTGCGGGGTAATCTTCTGCCCAGTCAATCATGTCCCTTTCCAGACATGATCGCCCAAGCGTGTTTCACGTATGGCACTTCACTGACTGAACAGTTCTGGAGACGAATCTGTCAAAGTGCAATTTTCTTTTTATGAAAGGCACATATATAGAATGAGGATAGCCTTCTATCGTGAACCCAACATGGCAGATTCTAGCTGTAAAGGTCTGAACTGGTGTAGCCAAGAGAGGTAACTCTCTACTGCCGATATGCTAACGACCATCACGGAATACATATACCAGACCCTTTATATGTTCGGCGAGGCTTGTGCTGTGTCCCTGGACATCTCCAAGGCTTTCAATAGTGTTTGGCACGCTGGCAATCTTTCCTATCTAACCTCATAATGAAGGTCGTCTTGAATGGCCATGCCTCCTCATTCTACCACACGAACGCTGGTGTCTACAGGGCTCTATCATAGGCCCGTCGCTCTTCCTGATTTTCATAACTGATCTACGTGATCAAGTCCCAAGTATACATCTACGCAGATGACACCACAATTTACTCCCGCATCAGTAAGAAATCTGGCGAGGCGGACAAACATAACCTCGCTGCTGATCTTGAGAGTATCTGCACTCATTCTCTCTACCTTTGCAACTGTCTTCACTCCTGCGTTCACATTCTTCTCCCCCCCCCTTTTAGCTGGTTCATCTTTGTCTTCCCTCTCCCCCTGTCTAAAACTTTAACTCTCTTATGTAACCCCCTGCACATGAGTGGCAGTACCGCCTTGCTTGGAGTGAAATGATTAAAAAAAGAGTCTGGCTGTGAAGATCTGAACTGGTGAAACAAAGAAAGGTAACTTTTAACTCGCTAATCGCAGTTGTCTCTTGGGAGTTTCTTGCACAAAATAACGATTTTGGAGAAGAAGCTATCAAAGTGCAATAATCTTTTTATTAAAGGAATGGGTATAGTCTGCTATTGTTGACCCAGCATGGTAAATCCTAGCTGTTAAGGTCTGAATGTTTGGAACTAAGGAGGTTAAATCTTACGATCAACCGCCGTAGCTCACTATTTCCGGCTCCTGAGTAACTCAGTAACGGTTTTGGAGAATGAGAAGCAAATATAAAATGGGGATAGTCTGCTACCGTGAACCTATAGCGGGTATCTTATTTATTCTTTTTCTAGTTGTAGTAGGATTCCGTTCTAGTGAAAGGTAATTGTATACCGTTGCAGGCTAATGGAATTTGGCCTTGTGGAAGATAGCCCACTATAAATCATAAAATAGCATTTATATATATATATATATATATATATATATATATATATATATATATATATATATATATCAATTAATGTTTTACAATTAAAGTAATGCTTGAAGGATAGGTCCAACGGAGGTTAAAGTGTTCATGACAAATAATAATGCTGAAAGAGATAAAAGGCTTAGGAGTGTGGAGAGCGGAGGTATGTGTGGAATGTTCATTTTGAAGTCGCTACTTCTAATGTCCGTAAGTCAGTAGGTCGGTTTGTGAGGAATGTCTTTGAAGAGGTCACTCCTGAGGTCACTCAGTACTTTTGAGACAGAGAGAAGGAAAGAGGCGAGCATAATAGCCGCTCGACTTAAGTCAAGGGAAGACACTGGTTACTCTAGCCTGTCTGTCCTTCTATCTGACGATACTTTTTGTCTCCGCTTTTTATATCCGCTTTTTGGATCAAACAGCTCGTTTTGAATTTCACACTTGCATTTGTTTCCGGGCTTCCCATTGGCTGGTAAATAAAATTCGCATAAGCTCGCGATATGAAAATTTGATATTTGATTAATTTTTATTTTTCAACCGGAACGTCTGCGCGAACTCGGATGCGCACGACAAGTTTTATTCATTTGCTTTTAAGTCGGTATAGAGCCAACATCCGGTTCATCGCTTTTGCTCGGTCGGTATCACCACAAACCCAGAATGTCGGATCCTAGCTTTGAAAGTTTGAACTGGTGGAATAAAGGAAGGTAACTCTTAGCACGCCAATTCCAATTTTTGCGCTGATATACATTCCATAAACCGCGTACGTACGCCCTAAACTCGATTATTACATTATCCTCAATATCTAAACCAGTTCATGATGACATACATACCTGGCCATTGACGGTGAATGTGGATCAGTCAGTAACTGATTAATCAATGCCTTTGTCTGTAACTTTCTACACCATATCTGTAAAACCAATAGAATTGTTTTCTTTATTCATAAGCTGACCGCCGCTTTTCACCGACTGAATATTTTAATCTAACGCATATTAGGGTGACAAAGTTGTATCCGATATATACTACCGGCCATTTAGACCACACCAGTATTTTAAAAATGATATATTTTGTACTATTTTTTAGTATTTATTGCTAAGTGAATATTTGTAAATGAAAATAGAATGGTTCTTTTGTTAAAACTTTACAATAATATATGCATCAAATGAATTTATAAATATTTAATAATTATCTATATTGCAGATTCATCAATGAAAGAATGAAGAAAATTTCGGGTGATTCGTACGAGTTCATCTTTGTTTCCTTGACTTGTAAAATTTTGCAAAGTAATAATAACAAAAGAACCATTCTATTTTCATTTGGCATTAAAAACTGAAAATCGTATGAAATGCATCATTTCTTTAAAAAAAAATGAAGTCGCCTAATAATTATGGCCGGAAGTGTATACGTGCTCATGAGATTTCATTTTTTTCATCGGGCAATTTAGTGGCTAGTGTATTCTACTTGAAGAGTATCTAACCTATTAATTCCCACCCTCTTATTTTTTATACAACGGGTATTAATAAATTCAGTCAGAATCTTAAAATAAATATTGGACGTTTATTAACCTATAATTAATCGCCGATTTTGAGAACATATTATAGCGGGTTTTTTAAAATATTAATAGTGAGTTGTTTTAGAAATACAGGGTGCGACAAAAATACCTCCCACATAAAATTACGATAAATAATTCCTACATATACGCCAGATATTAATGGAAACAATGTCTTCAGCTAGCTGATGTCTTACCGTTATGTGGGATTTCGGAGGTAATTGTGGCAGGTATTTCCGTCGCACGCTCTATATTTAATACCGAATTGATTTTTAGAAAAATCAGTTTCGAGTTATTATTATTATTTTTGTAATTAATACGAGATAATTATTTTAATTTAACAATTAACGCCAAAATTTACGGTGAATATAAATGGATTCATTTTGATCAGGTCAGTTTTCTGAACTTAAACTTTGGTTAGATTTTTCTTTTGCTTTCTAGAGTTCTAAAATAAAATAATTTCACTATTATTTCAAGTTTTTTCCGGACTATTAAACAGCATTATTGTTATCGCTACATACAACATTCTAGTCAATACAACACACGGGGGAAGAACATTGTAAACAGTATCGACCAAAACATTATGTCAAAACAGAAAAATGAAGATATTTGCCGGAAAATATTTGCATAGGCGTCTGTGGAAATATAATATCGTGGATTTTAGAAGCTGATAATACTGAAACTAAGAAATGTTTTATTTTGTTCATTTTCTTTATTTAATTATTTCAAAAAAGAAAAGGTTTAAAAATGTTTGTTTCGGGATCAGATAAAAATAGTTTTCTTTCTGGGATCGTTGCGTGTGAAAATTTAGATTTCGATGACGTAATTGTGTTAAAAAAGAAAGAAATTTTCTCGTTACGCGCTAATTTTAGACAGTAGCGTTAATTAGTGGCGCATACCAGAAAAAGAGACTGATACTTTTTGGACAATGTGATTAGGTGAGCCAATTTGATTAAATTGCAGAAAAAAAAACTATATATTCTTGTGCACAGAGACAGTCCGCTTACTTACGTGGTTACGACATGTCCTAAAACTGGTCCTGAGATCAGGTGCTGAAAGATCCTAAGTCAAGACCAACAATATCAGCTGTTAGCTCGTGTATACCAAGAAGGGATCAATCGTAAGAACCCATAATTTTTCATGACATTAATGTATGATTCGTAGTGCCAACAAGCTTACATTTATTAAAAAAAACATGAACATCATTGTTAGCTATTGCCAAGTGAATCGCTTCAATCATTTTGTTGAAAGTACAACTGGATCATATGTTACGAGGATGCATTTATATATAAAAATAATAATAATCATTTCTAAAAAGTTGTAGTAAAGGGATTCTATTGAGTCCTACGTGTTGTTACAAAAAAGTTTTAATTCAGGAAATAGTCGTAAAAGTAAGGAAATTAAAAATAGAACGTTTTGGAAGATTGTAGAAAATTCCAGTAAATTCGAGAGAATTCGAAAGGTTCTAGAAATATGCAAATTATGTGTTATTCCCTATAAAAATAGGTTTTAGGCAGTGAGTAGTTAGTTGATAACAGGATGAGCTGACCTTATCAGCTCCGGTTTTAATTCAAGGATTTATATCCAACCGAAAGAATCTGTAAAAAAGTTGCTGACCTGAAATAGAACCTCATGGAATTATATGGGTAAATACATATTTTTGACTCTTTCATTGACCAAGCTAATAATTATTCTTTATATACTCATTTAAGGATTTCCAAAAAGTATAGCACTTAACTTCTTTGCCAACATAACTGGGTAAAGATATTTGGCACCTTACCTTCCTCTTCTCTCATCGTAGCACTTGCCAATAATAAACTTTACGTTTTCTATTTGAATGCAAAACTGTATATTTGTAAATATCTTTATTTGGTGTGTTTTGTAAATTAAATATTTGTCTGGGAATTAACTTTGAGTTTTGGTAAATCGATTTTTTTCTTTTGTTACACTTAACACGTCACACATATCAACCCAGATCATTATCCTGTGATTATGCAAGCTGTCATTTACTGTTTTGATCAATGACGTTTGTACCGGGTTGACAATGTACATCGTCATAACTAAATAATCACAACATGGGGGTAGAGAGGTCTTCTATGCACGAGACTGCAGTAGATTGTGAAGAATGTTACATTTTGATAAACATTGCAGCATCTGTACATTTTTATTCAACCCTGTTAAAAACCGTCATTGTTTGAATCAAAACAATAGGCAAATCATTTCCTTTTTTTACTTACATGTGCAAATCCAACAAAGAAGAGTTGATCGCTGGTATAACTCAAACCTGGTAAAGACATTAACTTGATTTTGTGCTCTTTAACATAATCTTTGTAAGCCTGTAAAACAGAAAATAAACAGAAAGAAAAGTTTTAAATTTCGACTAATGTTAGAGAAAAAAAATTACATTAAAATTTCATGGCTACTTTTATGTTTTGGGTAATCATTTAATTCTAAAATATGCGGCGTTCTGATATATAAAAGCGAAATTTCTACAGGGGTAAAGGCTTCTTTTACGATCCCCAAAGATAAGCAACCTCGAGTCTGCTCAGTTCCTAGATGGAAGACCACTTGGAAAACTGTAAGCTTAGATGTGCGATTGGTGCAATGAATAACGGTTTGAAATCGAACTGAGTTCTAATCCTAATCGTTTTCGTTATACTGACTTTCGGGAAAAGGCATGAACCAGCCTCTTCTCGACATTATTGACTTACGCGCAAATACCTTCGAGAAAAGACATGATCGCCCAAAGCGTGTATCATGCATTTTTTTAATCAAATCACCCCGAGCAAGGCTGTAACGCCACTGATGTGCAGGGGGCTACGTAAGAGTGAAAAGATTTGGAAAAGAGAAAACCGGAAACCACATCCTAAACAGGGAACAAGGGATGTGTCTCTACACCTGTACAATAGACGTGGTGGAGTGTGAACCGGGCGGTAGTTTAGTCTATCTATCCAAATGAAAAAAAAGAAAAGTGAGAAGATTGGAAAAGAGAAAGCCGGAAACCACATCTTAAACAGGGAACAAGGGATGAGCCTCTACACCTGTACAATAGACGTGAGTGGAGTGTGAACCGGGCGATAGTTTAGTCTATCTACTCCAACTGAAAAAAAAGAAATAGAAGGGGCGTTGAGTTAACTAAGTTTTGTGTGGCACTTAACTGACTGACTGTTAAGCTCAAATGTTTAACGATGTGATATGAGAATTTCTACGGATATTTTTATTGTCGTAGAACTCGACATGAGCTTATTCAATCAGTAACTTAAGAATTAAAACTCATCCAAAATCTTAAATATAAAAACTATGAAATTTCACGAGTCTTTTTATTTAATTGTTCTTACCTTGTATGATGTTTTTACTCCGCCATTGTCTGCGATATTTTCTCCAAGAGTCATGTTTCCATTGATCTAAAGAAGAAAAACAAAAAGTTAGCAATTACTTTTAAAATTAAATTAAGATTTCCCAAAAGATTTCTGTGCTCCATACCATATTTAGAAATTCTTGAATAAATCCAAAGAAGAATCCTCAATGTTATTACAGCCAATTTATCACCACCATAACGTAGCTTCCCTCTGCCCTTTCTATAAATACTTCCATAATTGTTCTGATGAACTTTGCTGTATGATACTTAGTCAGTTAAATGCCATACGTGACACACGCTTCGGTGATCATGTCTCGAAACAGTCATGACTGACTCAGCAGAAGATTTTCCCGCAATAGGTTGCCATTACATTCTATGGTAGACTGGTTGCCACAAAGGTTACAGAACCCAATCCGTCCTTCAATTTAATAAATAATTCTGCAATCCATGAAAATGTTTGGGGATAGATGACAAGAGATGTTTATCGAAATGGCAAACAATATTCAACAAAAAATGAACTTTGTGAAGCCATCTTCAGAAGTTGGAGCAACATCCCCCGCACCTTAATGGAAACGCTTATTTCTAGCATGCCCAACAGAATTTTTGAAGTCATCAAAAGCAGTGGAGGTAGACTTCATTATTAAATTTGGTTGTTGAATATTTTCATACACATTTTGTACAATTTCGTAGAATTTTTGTCTCTGGTCTTATAATTTTGATCATGTGTAAATCGCCCCATTTTATAAAAATGTAAATTTCTAAATAAAATGTTTGGAATGTAGCTTTTTGTTTCCATAACCTTTTAGATTTTAGATTTAGATTGTATTGGTAACCTTTAGTGGGAGGAGTTTAAAATATATCTGTAAAAAAAAATTTCTTTTTAAAGATTTTTAAGTGGTCTTAAATTTTTGATCGGGTGTGTATATTCTTAAAGGGAAAAAATATTACCAGCTATACATCTTAAAAAGAAAAAAATTACCAGTAGTACTTTTTTAAAGGAAAAGAAATATTAGCAGCAATATATTTTAAAGGGGAAAATATTACGAGCAAAAAATTACAAAATGAAAAATATTACCAGCAATAATTTTTTAAGTAAAAATATTACCAGAGTTACTTTTTTACATTCTCCATATAAACATCAATTTTTACCCTATTATTTTTCATATATAATTTTTCATAAATTTTATCATATTTTTCATAATTTTATCACCAAAAGTAAATAATAATGGAAAATCTAGTTTCTTTTTTTTATTTTTTATCAAATTTACTAGCAAAAATATAACATAAATTAAAATAATTTGCAAATATTAACGAATGAAATTACTTTTTCTGGAATTTTATGAGTAGAATTTTTGGAATTATTTTTTTGGCAAAAAGTAGCACAAATTACCTTTATTTGCAAATCTAAATGAATAGAATTATTCCGTTTTCCGTTCAGAAGGGTATAAAAAAAATGAAGATTGACATAATAATCACCTCTGAAGTCGGTTTTTGAACGATATGTTCTTTACATGTTTATTTGACCGAAAACGACCCATTCGGTAAAAATGTCTACACATCTATGCGAGAGTAATTGTTTTAATCATCCGAAGGTATTTCTCGAAGACTACTGAAAATATCGGAGCATGAGCCATACGTTTTAAGCGAAATGTGAACGAAATGGACACGATTGCTGAGGATCAGAAAGTGACAACTGAATTCTTTATCTAATCTAAACTTATTTATAAATGGAACTGTGTGTGTGTGTGTGTGTGTGTGTGTGTGTGTGTGTGTGTGTGTGTCCGTTACCTATAGACTCCGAAACGGCTCCGAAACGACTCCGAAACGGCTAAACCGATTTTCTTGAAAATTTTCACAGTTGTACTATAAGCATCTGCAAGGGTTCTTCGCTAGGTTTTGTGTCGAGGTACCCCCTATAAATATCGAAAATCGATAATCGAAAAAATCGGTGAATAGAAGGATTCGTCCGATTTTAATCAAATTTGATACACTCATAGACAAAGAGAAAAGAAACGATATATAGAAGTTTCAATGTTGCAGTTCTTACAATAGTGCAGAAAATCGATAATATATATATATATATATATATATATATATATATATATATATATATATATATATATAAGGCAAGATGTTTGTGTGTGTATGTCTGTTTATCTGCCTGTATGCCTGAAATTTTTTCAGCCCTTTTATTTTAGCTTTTGCTTCGGGTTTGGCTCTAAGTAGGTATAATTGTAGTTCTTAGTCTCAGCCATGATACCATTTGCTCACAGGACTTATTTAGCCTTCAAAATTCAGTTTACGTTGAAAAAACTGATTTGATATCGATACCAGGAAATTAAAATTTGACTTACATCCATTCATTTTTCTTTCAGTCTACGGTTTCGCTTTAACTGGAAACAACTATTGCTTTTCAGTCTTTCGTGCCAACGTCCAAAGAGTCTGAGCTCTAGGATTAGTTTAAAGCTTTCATTACACCCAAGCATCGCCGGGTTATACTGCTAGTGAGACATAACCAAGAAATAGTGCTTAGAGATTCTGACAATCACTTGACATATATATTTTTTTAATCGTATCACCCCGAGCAAGGCGGTAATGCCACTGATGTGCAGGGGGCTACATAAGAGTAAAAAGTAGAAGAGAGTGAAGAGGAAGACGAACCAGTTAGAAAGGAGCAAGAGAAGTATGGGAATACAGATGTGATGACAGTTGTAAAGGTGGAGATAAAGGAAAGGATATACGGGGTGATGAAAGAACTAAAGTCAAGTGGTTAATATATGAGTATTGACATTGCATTTAAATTTCTGGAAGTTGTAGCCGTCAGGAAAGCAAGAGAGTTCCACAGGCAGGAAGTGCGAGAGAAGAAGCTGCAGGAGTAAAATTGTCGTCTGCATTTGCTTAATCTAACTGTTAATGGGTAGGACCCAGTTGCCAATCTGGTTGCAGGAGTAAACACCTGTGGAGGAGGCACCAGGGACTTAAGATCGTTGGAGCAGAAGCCATGAAAGTATTTATAGAACAGAAAGAGGGAGGCCACATCTCGTCGGTGGGGAAGTGGCTGGAGTCGAGCCGCCAAGTCGGTACCTATCACATTACTGATTCAATATCATCATCCGGCGTTTTCTAATCCCCAATAAAAGGGCAAATACAAATAATAGCAAAAAATACTTACATGTAAACTGCATCCTCTATTCCGGCAGATCGGAAATTTTGCGTATTGCTTTTTTAAACCTGCAGCTCGATTCTTGAAATTTTCCATTGATTTTTCCGTCCACCAATTCTTTAAATTTCCGTTTTCATCAAATTGGGAGCCTGGAATGATAAAAATGATATAATGTTGATTTATCAGATAATAGAAACGTGTATATCAAGGATATAATTTTATGAGTTACGTCAGTTTTCCCGTTCAGCCGAAGAGTTGTAAGTTCTAGCGACAGTAGTGGGGAACAAAAAACTTAGAGAGTTGAGTTACATAGAGATAAGTAAGACACCCGGAAGTGGCATGACTCATGGAACGAGAACAATTCACCTCAGTGATCGAAATGATGGGTTCGGTTCAAAATTTATCTCACCTGAAGAATGTCAGATCTAAAGCAGCCGAAATGTCGTGAATATGACAATAAAGATGAGGACAACAGTCCGAACAACGTAAATGATGTAAATACGTCACCTCAGAAGTCGATCTTCATAGCACTGCCTAAGACGCCAGGTGCAACCGAGTGCGAACTCCACAAAACCATCAGTTTAATGAGCCATATAACAAAACTGTTTGTCTGAATCCTGATGAATAAAGTGAGAAGCAGAATCAGGCCAGAAATAGTCCGAGAACAGTACGGGTTCGTCAAAGACACTGGAACAAGGAACGCCATATTTATGATTAGAATGCTCTCCGAAAGGGCAATACAAATGAAGAAGGACTTCTAACAATGTTTTATCGATTATATAAAGGGATTTGACAAAATACACCACAAAGAATTGATGGAGATGCTCGGCAGCCTCGACTGTTTTGGGAAAGACATAAAAGTAATCAAGAATCTCTATTGGTAGCAAACCGCCTGCATACGGACAGGTAACGAATTCAACATATATACAAAGATAGAAAGGGGCGTAAGACAAGGATGTGTCATTTCACCGGATCTGTTCCACTTGTACAGCGAGACAATTCAGAGGACCCTAGACGTTATGCCAGGATTCGTCATCGGAGGCCACAATTTAAACAACATAAGGTACGTAGATGACACAGTGTTGATAGCAGACACAGAAAGGAAACTACAAGATCTCCTACAGAAGGTAGCTGAAGAGAGTGACAAGAAAGAACCACAAATTAACTGTAAGAAAACCGAATGCATGGTCGTCAGTAAAAAAGGCGGCCCAAAATGCCAAATACATGTCGGGGATACTAGAATCAAGCAGGTACAAAAATGTAAATACCTGGGAAGTGTTATAACAGAAGACAGAAAGTGCGACACAGAGATCCGAAAGCGAATTGGAATGTCGAAGGAAGCATTCCAGAATTTAGTAAAATTTTAAGAAACAGGACAATTTCGCTAGAAACAAAGAAGAGAGTACTGGGTTGCAATGTGATATCGGTTCTTTAATATGGTAGTGAATGCTGGACAATATCATCGAAGATGAAGAAAATAATTGAAGCAACTGAAATGTATTTCTATAGAAGGATGAGCAATGATGAGGTTTTGGAAAGGATGGAAACGAGAAGCAAATTAATACTGAGCACCAGGAAGAGACAACTAAGGTTTGTGGGACATGCAATGAGAAAGGAGGGCTTGGAAAACCTGATACTAACAGGCCAGACAGAGAGAAAAAGAGACAGAAAAAAGCAGAGGATAACATATTTGAAAGGCCTAATCAATTGGATGACGGAACGTGGGTTGCATAGTGTAACAGGAGAAAGCATGCTAAGAGTTACGGTGAAAGGGAGATGTGAAAAGGCTTCATCGCTTACGTCGAGGTGTATGATGAATTTGTTTGGCCTTGAAAAATATTCAGTCATCCGTGATTGCATCTAATTTTTATCACGCCCAAACACTATTGTCTTGATGGTCCACTGTCTGCGATGGACGTTACTCCAGGGAAACGTACGAAAAGTGTAAGGCTGCACGAACACGATAGCAAACCGGACAGAGAGATCGCAGATATCTTTGGTGTCAGCCTTTCATTGTCCAGACGAAGAAACAAACTGGATCTATCAGTTCAAAACGTAAAGGAAATTGCGGTCGGAAGAGAAACAAAAACCCAAGAGATGACGTATACGTACTCAGGGAAAATGTTAAAGATCCTAGAAAGACATTTTTCGTTTTCCTTCAATTAATTTGCACAATGGTGCAATTTGGATGGGTGAGGAATAATAATCTCAAAGATTTCACGTTTTCGAGGGAAGATTTAAATTACGGTATTATTGTGTTCCTTTTGTACTATAGCCATTTACCAGAAAGAGGCGACGGGAAATAATTTTCAAATTAAAAAGTTTATTCTGTTATAAAAGGAATGATTTAAGAACATACTCCCGACGAGATTTCCATTAACTAACACTGAAATGTTTACCTGGGCTTTTGGAATATTTTTTTTTTTTACTTACCCATGTTATCAAACCCATGGGTGAATTCGTGTCCAACCACAGCCCCCATTGCTCCAAATAACATCGATCTGAAAGTTAGAAATAATTTATATTATAATGTTCGTCTTGGTTTTCATAGTTCGAAACAAAACAATAATAACGCTTAGATTATATTAAACTATCTTACAAAGTGATTGATAAAAATGATGAAAATATAAAATTATTTTGAAAGCAAAATTTCTCGAGTGAATATTTGCTTTTAGTGTTGTAAAAAATAAATCGTAACAAATCTAACGGTTCGGAGAAATACAAAATACGAAAAACACTAATGGTGTCATATTGATGAAGATTTGACTTCTTTCAATAAAGACACTGATTTCTTTTATAAATATTAATATAAAAGGAACCTTAAAAATTGTTTTGAATGCCATTGATGAATTATTTGGCGTTTATTTAAGTTTTTTCTATTCAATTAAGTTTTTACAAAAATAATAGCCGATTTCACAAACATCATTTTGTTCGTGAAAAATTTGGCTATAGAAATGTTGAAATTAGGCAAAATCCGAGCATTGAGCATCTATTCACCTCCGCCATCGATCGACGAAATTATTTATTCATCGTTGATAAATAGTTATTGGTTGTGATGCAATGAAATCTTTGAAAGCTGATTCCAAATCTGCTTCGTATCCAAAAGTTTTACCGTTTTAAAATGTGCTCAAGTGTTTAAAAAAATGATAATCCCCATGCTCTGTTGATATCGGCAGAAGCCCCGTTCCCAAATTTGAACTCATACAAGAAAAGTAAAAAAAGATCATGTTTTCCATGTCCATATTTAAGTGCTTTTATGTTTCAAGAATATTTCTGCCTGAAAATAAGTTACAAATTATTAAAGAGCATACATTAATTGTAATATATACCAGAGTTCACATAATATATACCATGAATATTATGTTAAAGCGGCTTTTCAAAATGCAATACTTCGAGGTGCCATTATCGTTGGAACGGCCTAATAGTTTGATATTTACATGCTTTGAAGTGATTGATTAGTTAATAATTGCTAGTCCTGGTTAGAACGATATATTGCATTCTACAGAAAGGCTTCTGACAAAAAAAGAAGCTTAGAACCACCTCTTACTTGCTGTTGCTCCTAGGTCTTCCCTAACCCAGGGTGGTAGACCCTGTTAGTGCCCCAGATATATATAAAAAAACATTTTTTCTTCTTCTATGTGCTTTGTCCTTTCAGAACGTAGACGGTCACAGCCTTCCATGTCTTCCGATCCCTGGTAGCTCTTAGCACGCTTTCTTCTGTAACGTCTTGCAGCCCCAGTTCTGATATCCACCTACTCAGGCTCTTCAAATATGTTATCTGCTGATTTTCTCTGTCTCTTTTTCCCTCTATCTGGCCTGTTCTCCAAGCCCTTCTTCCTCATTGCATGTCCTAGGAACTTCATTGTCTCTTCCTGATGCTCAATATTAATTTCCTTTTCGTTTCCATTCTTTTTAACACCTCATCATTGCTCACATGCTCGGTCCATGATATCCGCAGCATTTCAGCTGCTTCAAGTTTTCGCTTAATCTTTGTTGATATTGTCCAACATTCACTGTCATTGAAGAACTGACATCACATAGCAATCCAGCACTCTCTTCTTTGTTTCTAGTGAAAGTTTCCTGTGTCTTAATACTTTACTCAGCTTCTGGAACGCGTCCTTCGCTATGCAAATTCGCCTTTGGATCTCTATGTCGCATTTTCTGTCTTCAGTTAGAACACTTCCCAGATAAAAGTATAAAAATATATTTTAATAGAAAAACTGAACGTCAATGCATTTTGTATAGAATAAAGCAACAATACTTTTTATAGCAAATGACCAATACAACTTATGTAGTTGAAGATATACAACCGTGTTCCAAATACTTAAATTCCGTCATTAAATAACCCATAAACGTTGATATGCTGCTAAAAAGATCAACCAGCCAACATTAACTGTACGTGTTAACCTTGTTCATAAAAGAGAAAATGTATATGAAAAAGAATACTTTACACTGGATACTGTTCATCATACAACGGAGGTTGTAGTATGCCAGCAGGAAAGACTGCAACCAAAAAACAACATATTCTTGATTTTGAATCCAAAACGTCTCAAAATAACCCACACAAAAAACAAAAACACACAGCCCAGTAAGTTACTGAATTTTTAACGCATTTAAAGGTGGGTATATTGTATCAGCAAACAAATCAGTATATATATATATATATATATATATATATATATATATATATATATATATATATATATATATACTAGAAAAACTTTAGATATTCTAATAAATAATGCAGAAAAGAATCACGTCTTTTTCTGGTTTATTTTTAATATTAACTGCTGTATCATTTGGGTCTGACAAGCAGGTTTGTCTACAAAATACGTAAATACGTATTACCCATGAAATTGTAAAATATCTAAACTTTTTCCTAGATTATATTGCTCTGTTAAATTAAATAAATAAATTTAGCATTGAGTTGAATACCAAATATTCTCTATATATAAAATAAATAAACAAACTTTGTCTATATTATTTAATGAAACATGTATCAATGAAAAAAAATGACTTAAATACCAAATATTCTACGTTTCAGGTCTGAGCTGCAACTTGAAAAATGTTGTTTACGCTCTAAAATGCAACAAATGCGCAAAGATATACGTGGGAGCGACACAATGCTTGATTAATAGAATTTCCCTTCATAGAAGCAATATAAGATTATCACATAACAGGAAATTATATGTTTCCCAACATTTGCATGAATGTAGTGATGGCAAATTCAAAGTTAAATCTATATACCAAAACATTTAAAACATCAAAATATTAATAATGTAAGAAGAATGGAACTGTACGGGACTCTACTTTATAAATTGCATCCGAGACCAGAGACGAGGTTATGCGTATATCATTTAGCAGAGACTCTGTTTTAGGTTAAAAATAGAGTATGGATACATCAGACGAGTCAAGTGTTGAGTTGGAAGAGAATTTGTTAGCAAAGCATTCACCCTTGTCGGTTGTAGATTTGAGGACTTCGAATTGATTGAATAGAGGAGAGATTGTGTGACTGATGTTGTTCAGCACACTCTTGCAAGGCCGCCAGTAATTTCTAGAACCGAACTTGCGAGATGCTACTTGTTGTTACATTTTATCAGCAAAGAGACAAAGAGGCGTGTATTGTAATCAGACATGTCATTCCGGTACAGACGGAAGAAGTGATTCCTGTGGGCAGTGGCAGCCGAGCATGCCTATGAGAACCAAGTAAATGAACGAGAATTAATTAAAATTTCCTTGCAGGAATAAAATACCGGCTTTCCCACTGGATGGAGCCTCAGAGTCAAATTTTTAAACAGGGAGACTAAAACATTTGTTCCAAGAGACGTCATGAAGAAAGCCCTAGAACAAGTCCCAATCTGCGCGTTGATAATAGAAAGATATGTTAGCAGAACGTTCTTGGGTGGAGGAGAAACAGCAACGTATGATCAAATTTGCCAAAAGCGCAGATCTCCATAGAATGACATGAGTCAGATAAAAGTATAGAAAACGTGTGGAAAAGTCCAACAGCAAGATAGGTGACATGTACTTAAGCCACTTTGTATGGGGGGAATTAAAGTCACCGAAGTTTTATTACTTTGATAACACAGACACCATGGGGTATTTTGGTAAGGAAAGGCCTAGAGCAGTAGTAGCAGTTGATCATCAAATTCAACATGTGTAAGAAGGAAACTGGCGCTGACAGCAACATTCTTCAGGTTTTCCAACCGGAGGTGTTCGCAGGACACCCATCCATGCAGGACATGGCGCTGCAAGAATTCCTATATTATTCAACTGTACTTCAGAGCAGCCTCTCTACGCAAGTATTCGAGCTTCTAAGCAACGAAAAACCTGCCAATCTGGTACCGGGTATGAAGAGGTGTTGTCACCATCCACACATATAACGGAAAAGTCGATACAGCGCCACTAATAAGGCCTGAGGAGAGGAAAGAAACCATTTCCTAAACAGAAAACAAGGGATGAGCCTCTATTTCTGCTCAAGAAAAGGTGGGGAGTATAAACCGGACAATAGGAAAGCCTATCTACACCTATTCGAAAAAAATTCAAAGGTAAAAGTCGAGAAATCATTTACTGATGCAACAAAAGACGGGCAGAGCAACACCATTGAAAGAAAATCATCCAAGAGAGTTCAAATTAGTTTCACAACCAGTTAAATAAATTACATCGAATCTTCGAAAAAATAACTTATTTGGCAGTTGAATCGGCTACCAATAGAGACTTTTGACAATGCGATTTTTAACTAACATTCAAATATATATAAATAGACATTAAAAGACTAAGATAGATAGATAGATAGATAGATAGATAGATAGATAGATAGATAGATAGATAGATGTAAACAAAATGAGATAGATAGATAGATGTAAACAAAATGAGATAGATAGATAGATAGATAGATAGATAGATAGATAGATAGATGTGAACAAAATGAGATACATAGACAGATATGAACAGGCTGTGATAGATAACCATACAAGAATAAAACAAAGAATATCACTTACTTATTGAATTCTGGTACGGGTTATAAAATGCATTGACGACGGCTGCATTTCTAACTCCCCCACTGCAAATAAAAGCAAGAATATAAATACTATGAGCAGTGTCAATATGGTTACATTACAACCGTATTTCCAAAAGGACTAGTACCATAAGGTTAACACTCCTAATCTATTGCCATCATGTATTTTCAGACTTCTAGCAATTTGATGAAAGCATGAAGCCATCTCTTCTCCCCACCAGATTTGATTGCAACCAGTCTATGTGAAATGCAACTTTGAATTCAAAACCATGGAAACGGGAAGAGAATCATCCCAGTTGTTCTTCCCAAGAATCATAATAGAAATTTACAGACATTACAAATTACCTAAATAGAATGCGTAAACAATTTTGAAATTCATCAAGGATAGAAAGAGAGCAGCTCCAGTGTAGATATATTCGCAGTACTCCAATTTCAATTTAATCTGATTCATGTATTAATGTATTAATCCGTCTTATTCATCCAGTTTAAGACGGATTAAATTTAATCTGATTCATGTATTAATGTATTAATCCGTCTTATTCATCCAGTTTAAGACGGATTAAATATAATCTGATTCATGTATTAATGTATTAATCCGTCTTATTCATCCAGATTAAGACGGATTAAATTTAATCTGATTCATGTATTAATGTATTAATCCGTCTTATTCATCCAGTTTGATGTGCGTTGTGGTGCAGTGGATATCGGCTCGGAACGAGAAATCGGGGAGACGAGTTCGAATTCCAGTTGAATTCATTGCATTCACTTACGCGCAACTACCCTTGGGAAAGGTATTAATCCGTTCCTTCCTTCCAGTTATGACGACAGACTGGATTCTATATTACCTTGGCTGGCAACCAGTCTACCGCAAAAAGTAATGGCAACCTACTGCGGGGTAATCTTCTGCCCAGTCAGTCATGTTTCTCTCGAGACATGATTGCCCTTAGCGTGTATCACGTATGGCACTTAACTGACTGACTGAATATAATAATTAGAAACTTAATTTAAAACTTTTACTGGGCATAATGTGGGGAATCGGTTTTCTGTTGTTATGAAGTAATAAACTGATCCCCTACTAATTATGCTTAATATAACAATGTAATATAATCTACCTCTTCTCACTCCAGCTATGAAGTAAATAATAGAATAGATTGGGTTCTATAGCCTTGGCTAGCAACCAGTCTACCGCAGAAAGCAATGACAATATAGAGATAATCTTTCTTTTGAGACATGATCGTCCAAAGCGTGTATCATGTATGGCACTTAACTGACTGACTGACTGACTGATTCATGTACAGAAAAATATGGATATGGGTTCAGTTGGTATTATTTGAATAAACTGGTTCACTCGTACAAAATAGAAATCCTTTTTGGGTAATGATTAGCAAACATTAGATTTCATTAGGTAGTCAAAAACATTATTTTTTCTTTCCTATTTAAAGTTGATACGGCTCATAATGTACCTAGTGGTGCAGTGGATATCAACTTGGAAGGAACAATCAATGATCCGTGTTCGAATTCTAGTTGTCTTCTCTTATGCGCAAGTACCCTTTTGAAAGGTATTAATCCGTCTCTTCTCTCTCTATCTAGAAGTAGTTTGACAAACAACAAGTTTACAACTCATTGAATTCTTTTTAAATTTTTGTCTTTAATATTTACGTTTCTTTTTTTTTCGAAAGCAAATGAAGCATAAACAACCAAAAGATGATTAATAGAATGTTAATCTACAAAGATTATTACCTGAAAAGATTTTGCATACGTAGTGTCCGCAAGAGAAGTTATAAAGACCCATCACTATCTAAATTCTGGAAGAATCTTATTCATGTGGTATGTTTTAGTTAAAGTTATCTCAATTTATAATTGTTAAATGCGGTTGACAAAATATTACTTACTCAGTTCGTTTGTTAACCTTATCTAGGTCATAAAACGCATAATGGCCGTACAGACGATAGATAGTAAGCAAATTATCTAAGTAACCATCTTCTGTGAAGTTGACCTGCAAAAACAAAAGCAGAATCTTTCATGACAAACCCTAAATAAATATAAGCTTTCAAAGAAAGTCCTCTCGCAATTTTTACATTCAGGACACTTTTTTTTCCTTCAACATCTGTCTATATCATTGAGATTAAATATTGTAACAATTTAAACTATTTACATTGTTCAAACTGTTGTCCTAGTTTTTATTGTCAAATTCTCGAAGTTTCGGCCGTTGTACGCTCCAATCTTTAGTCCCACGAGCTAGAACACTCTACCTCGGTGAACAAAATAAAGGGTTTTGTTCAAAATTCCAATGTATATCATCTGAAGAAGACTGGAGATACAACGACCGAAACATCGTGAATTTGACAATAAAAATTAGGACAACAGTTTGAACAATGTAAATAGATACTTGTTTCTCCTTTGATGAGCATTGTCTCTTCAGGAGGTAGGCGATTGTGTCTCTCCACAATTTCCTCTTTTTGTAGCTCTTAATAAATTTTGTATTTTTGTTATTTTTCCTAAAATTTGTTGCGACATAAATTTACTCAAGCTCTCTAAGTAGGTTATGAATTGTTCTCCTGTTCCTCTTACCTTCAATCTGTCCTATGAGTATCAAATTTTCTTATCCCTATTTTATCAATATGGGGATAAGAAACATTTGATACACACAGGATCAATTTCATCAATATAAAATGTGCGTTGTGGTGCAGTGAATATCCACTCGGAACGACGAATCGGGGAGACGAGTTCGAATTCCAGTTGAATTCCTTGCATTCACTTACGCACAAATACCCTTGGAAAAGGTATTAATCCCTCTTTTCCCTCCAGTTATGGGTTAAATAATAGGACAGAGTGGGGTTCTACTACAGAAAGCAATGGCATCCTACTGCAGGATAATCTTCTGCACAGTCAGTCAAGTCTCTTTCGATACATGATCGCCCAAAGCGTACATCACGTATGGCTCTGAACTGGCTGACTGATTTCATCAATATGTCGGTTAGAAATTAATTATTTCTTCCTGATTTTGAGTGTAAGTGTCCTTTTTGTTTCCATTTTATCTAAAACTTCGTCTTTACTCTTATGTTCAGACCATGTTATTCACAGTATCCTTCTGTAGAATCACATCTTTTCCTTCAAGTTTCGTCTTCATCTGTGAGAAGATTGTCTCGTATTCACTGATACATAGCAGGAATGATATTACCTAACAATTCAGTCCTCGTTTTCTAGAGTTGGGTACTTTGTCCGGAATAAAATAACAATTCATTATTTTTTTGCAGGTAACTTAATATCTGTAACCTATGCTAGTTTGCCTACATCTAGGCTTATAGATGTTTTATATTCTTTCAGGTTTGTAGACGTTTTACATAGACGTTGCTTAAAGGCAGATACTCACTATGTCATGATTATATTAGGAGATTGTCCAGCAGTCAATGTCAGATATGAGGACTGATATTACATCACAATTCAGTACGCTTTTATTTGTTTTTTGTTTTTAACGAAACTTTTCGGCTGGAAATGAATAAAATAACTATTGTAACATTAATATTCTTTTTTCTGAAATAATCCTGAGTATTTACCCTGCGTCTTAAGAGCTAAAGGACATTGTATATTTTTTCTTTTTTTTTATGTAAGTCGAAGAAAGAAATATACATTTCTACTTACGCCATGGAAAAGAAAACCTAGAGTATCATCATTTTTAATGGATTCCTTATATCCAATAAAAGAAAGGACAGATTCAACCTGAAAAAGTAAAATAAGCAATCTTTTACACCTGACCTGTATTGTTCGTGTACTAAATAATTTCTGTTAATGAAAATTCGGCATTTCAAAAATAACTGGAGGTTTGTTTTGCTAATTTTATCATTTCGAAGAATAACCGGCAAAGTTAAGATTTTATTCAAAAGATTGCGCACCAAATCACCTCATAGGTCGATACAAAACCAACTTTCCACCGACCTAGTAAGTATTTACAAAATTACAATGTACCTCGTAAGTAAGGCCACATCTCTAAGAAAAATTATTTTTCACTTTAAAATAAACTGAGTCATTAAAGAAAAGAGCAATGAGCAGATGTCTAATAATCTAAATTGTGTTTCATTTGTACATTTTATTTTGAGAAAAGTGTATTTTTAAGAAAGACAGACGACCTAGAAAATATATTCTAGTTGTGTGAAGATTTTAGATTTAACGTTTAAAAAAGCAATAATATTTTGTGAATTGTTACAGATTCATATTGACTTTATAGAAAACAATTTTTTCGCATTCACTGACAAATATCAGACTTGATCTTATTACTTTGTAACGTTTCAGGATACGTCTCTAGGAGACACTATTTTATAATAAAACTATTCTGGTCAGCAGAAAATTCAAAAGTGTTTAGTTGCATAAATATTCAGATTTCAAAGACGAAAGAAAACGAAATTCAAGACAGCAAACTGGAAGGAATAAAAAGACAAAATAACAAAAAGAAAACAAAAAAGGTTCCTAAATATCGTTAAGGGCACCAACATAGTATATGGACAGCCAATCAGTACGATAATCGAAAGACATTCCTAAATATGGTTAAGTTCACGAACATAGTATATGGATAGCCAATCAGAACAATAATCGAAAGAGATTCCTAAATATCGTTAAGGGCACCAACAGAGTTTTATGGATAGCCAATCAGTACGATAATCGAAAGAGATTCTTAAATATCGTTAAGGGCACCAACATAGCATATGGATAGTCAATCAGAACGATAATCGAAAGAGATTCCTAGATATCGTTAAGGGCAACAACATAGCAAATGGATAGTCAATCAGAACGATAATCGAAAGAGATTCCTAGATATCGTTAAGGGCAACAACATAGCATATGGGTAGTCAATCAGAACGATAATCGAAAGAGATTCTTAAATATAGTTAAGAGCAGCAACATAGCATATGGATAGCCAATCAGAAATATAATTGAAAGAGATTCCTAAATATCGTTAAGGGCACCAACGTAGTATATGGATATCCAATCAGTACGATAATCGAAAGAGATTCCTAAATATCGTTAATATCCCTAATATAGTATAAGCGAAGAAAAAAAGAACGAAGATTGAAAGAGATTTGTAAATATAATTAAGGTCCCGAGTATCACATATGGTTAGCCAAACGGAACGAAAATCAAATGAGTTTTCTAAATATATTTGAGGTAAACTGTGTATGGGGAGCTAAAAAGAGCGGTAATCGGAAGCAATTCCTAAATACCATTAACACTCTATGGTAGCACATGTGTAGCCAAACAGAATGAATTGTGGGACAGTGGATAGTTTTTAATCATATAGCCCCAAGCAAGGCAGTCTACTGCCACTGGTGCGCAGGGGCTTACAAAGGAGGAAAGTTATGTGCAAGATTGACAGGTTATAGGGTGTTTCAGGAAGTGGGTAAGACAAGGATGAGAATACTGATGATAGTGGAGTGGATGTAGAAAGGAGCGTGAGAGAGAGAATGCAAATTAGTGAAATAGGAGATGACTATTGACTTTACATTTAAATTCTTGGAGATTGTAGCTATCGGAGAAACAAGTAAACGGAAAGGAATTCTACAGGCGGGATGTACGAGAAAAGAACCTTTTGGAGTAGAATTTGCATTTACAATTTATTAGTTTCGCAGTAAGAGGGTGAGACCTTGTTACTAATCTTGTGGCTCGAGTAAATTCATACACAGGGAACACCAGAGAGCTAAGTTCATCGGAGCAGAAGCTGTATAAGTATTTGTAGAAGAGACACAGGGAAGCCACATTGCGCCGGTGACACAGTGACTCCAGCCGGGATCGATCACATTACATATTCTCCGTTGGATTGTGTCAAGGACCCCTAGGTGAATATCAGGGACACCCGACCAGATATGGCAGCAGTATTCAATGCAAGGGCTGATGGCAGATTTATATATGTGCAGGATGGTTTCAGGCGGTAAAAACTTCCTGGCCCTGCACAGTGAAGCGACCTTCTTAGCAGCGGATTTAGGTATGGATTCGATATAGTCATTCCACTTGAGGTCTTTTGTGAGAGTTAACCCGAGGAGGCGCAGTGGTTTGCTTTCAGGCAGATTAGCCTGTTCCATGCTAATGGGGGAGTAGGGGCGATTGTCTATGATGGTTAATAGATATCAGCTTCGTTTTAGAAGCATTAAAATGTACGAGCCATTTCTTACCCCAGTACACCACAGATTGAAGGTCTTTTTCAAGCTCAGCATCGAGGTTTTCTTTATCAGCCTCGGCAGAGTTTTGATCGAGGCGAGTGTATACCGTAATGTCGTCAGCGTATATGCCTACTTGGGATGTTATTACATTGAGGAGATCGTTAATGAAGATCAGGAAAATCTTAGGACCTAGAACAGAGTCTTGGAGGACACCTGCGTTCATATGATAGTAGAATCGTCTCGGGAGGAGAAAACGAAGTGACGGGTTAGAATTTCATTTGAATTCGTTGCATCCACTTATATAACTACCATGAAAGGGTATTAATCCATTGCTTCTCCCTCCAGCTATGGGTTAAAGAGTAGAAAAGATTCGGTTCTATAGCCTTGGTTTGCAACCAGTTTCCCGCAGAAAGTAATGGCAACCTGCTGTGGGAAAATCTTCTTCCCATTCAGTCATGTCTCTTTCGAGACATGATGTTCCAAGCGTTATTACATATGGCACTTACTTGATTGATAAAAGGCTGAAAAGTCATTCGAGTTTGTGGGTTAGAAAGTAAAAGTTAAGAGACACAGTTTACGGGGAAATATAAGGTAGAGACTTTCTCACAAAGAGAAGAAAAATAGAAATTATGAATGCACATTGCCACAAAACCACTCTCATTAACCACATTAATCAGAGACGTAATGGTGAAAAGGTATTATAACTATTGTTTACTTTACATGAGGTCAAAACGATTGTAACGAAAAAGAAAATCGCCTACCTCGAAGAAGAGTTTCTAGTCAGCCGAAGTATAAATTACAAAGAATTTTTAGCACAAAATTAACTGCTATGAATATCAGAAGCTATGCTAATTTTCTTCCCTTCGTGTCTGGCGTGGCCAGTTAGAAAAAATCACTCGGTTAATAAGGGCCGTTGTTTTTGCTTATTACAGGGAAGGATTTTCTTTTTTAAGTTTGGTGAACGAAAATTAGATTTTCGCTATTGGGAAAGTTTGAATTTCTGACCCTGTTTTTGTTACTGCGAGTGAACTTTGTGTTGGCACACAGATTTTGTTTTGTTTGGTTTTGTTTTTAGTTTTCTATTACAATGATTTTATAGAAAACAAAAATATACTTTATGTCACTCTCTACAATTAACGACAGCAGTAGCAGCGAAGGATGACCATTCGTTGAAAACCACAAACATACACACACTCTCTACAATTAATGACAGCAGTAGCAGCGAAGGATGGCCATTCGGTAAAAGGCACGGTCCAGGACGAACGTGAATACAAGCTCTCCTACCATTCTGAAGATGAGATTTTGATCTCGAATATCAATGAATAATAAATAGGTAATACCCAACACCTTCCTTACCTTCCTTTATTTTACCAAGGCATTGTGATAGCTTTCAAGACCTAACCATACACCTAATATGCACAATGCTTCAAGCAAATTACAAAACTTTCCTATACAAACAAGAATTTTTGCCTACCTTTTTAATGGCGGCACGACGAGTTACGTCATCCATCCATTTAGTGTCTTCAAACATTTTTTCCATCGACTCACGTAGACTTTTCACCAACTCCACAGCCTATTTATAAAGGAGCAAATATCATTGTTTTCGTTTCTTGAATTAAATTAATAAAAACATACTTACAAAGCAATTCTTTAAGTAGATAGAGACAAATTGGTAGATAATTGAAAGAGCAAAGCAAAACGGTGAGCTGGGTTCAAATTCAGGGCTAGTCAATTGCATTCACTTACACACAGATGTTTGATTTATTTCTTTTGCGTCTTTTACAGGTTATTTAAAGCCAGTGGGTAATATAGATTGCAAACCTTTGGGAAGGGAGATAATAACGATTTACTAATATTAGTCCTACTAATTAACCGATAGCTGTGGAAAAAGAGGTGGATTCATGCCTTTCCCGAGGGTATTTGTGTGTAAGTGAATTGACTAGAATTAGAACTCAGCCCTCCGATTTCCAATTCCAAGATTTTCGAAAAAGCATCAGTCCTTCTCTTATTTTTATTTATTTATTTATTTTTTAAATTATCTCACCCCAAGCAAGGAATTCCACTGCCACTATTGCGCACGGGGTTACCTAGGGGAAAGTGCTGAGAAAGAGTGGTTAGTTATAGGAAATGTTGGAAGGACGGTGGTAGACGGATGAGGATACCGAGGATGGGGGTTGGGTAGATGGGTAGAGTGTTTGAGAGAATGGAGTTAGTGTGATAGATGTCTATTGACCTTACATTTAAACTTTAAAGTATGTGGAAGGGAATTCCACAGGCGGAAAATGCAAGAAAATCTGTTAGAGTAGAAATTGCGGTGTCATTTTATCGGTTTCACTGTAAAAGGGTGGGACCTAGTTGTTAATCTAGTATCTCGTGCAAATTCATACCTAGGGGACACCAGTAAACTAAGTTTATCGGAGCAGAAGCCCTGAAAGTATTTATAGAAGAGGCACATGGAAGCCACATCACGCCAGTGAGAGAGTGACTGCAGCCGGGCTGCCAAGTCGGCATGGATCACATTAAAGATTCTCCGTTGTATTTTGTCAAGGACCCCGAGGCGAATAGCAGGGGCACCCGACAAGATGTGACAGCAGTATTCAGTGCACCGGCCGATGTTAGATTTATAGATGTGCAGGATGGACTCAGGCGGGAAAAGCTTCCGGGACCTGCACAGAGAACCGACTTTCATGGCAGCGAATTTAGCAGTGGATTCGATATAGTCATTCCACTTGAGGTCTGCTGAGAGTGTGAGGCCAAGGAAGCGTACCGTTTTACTCTCGGGGAGGCAGGACTGTTCCATGCTAAGGGGAGGTAGGAGCGATTGTCTATGATGGTTAATTGATAGCAGCTTCGTTTTAGAAGCATTAAAATTTACGAGCCATTTCTTACCCAAGTCCACCACGGATTGGAGGTCCGTCTCAAGCTAGGCAGCGAGGTTCGCCTTATCGCCCACACCAGATTTTTGATCGAGGTGAGAGTAAACTATGGTGTCATCGGCGTACATGCCTACTTGGGATCTTATAGCATCGGGGAGATCGTTAATGTAGATCAGAAAGAGCGTAGGACCTAGGATAGAGCCTTGAGGGGCACCCGCGTTCATATGGTAGTTTTGCGAGGCATGTCCGTTTAATACTACCTTCAATGTGCGATTAGAGATGAATGATTGGATTAGGTCAAACAAATGTCCAGTTATACCATAGCTCCAAATTTTGCGTAGAGGCCAGCATGCCAGACTCTGCGAACGCTTTGGAAATATCCAAGGCAACGGTTCGAGCATCGCCATTCTTGTCGATTGCCTGGTATATATACTCAGTGAGGGTCGTTAGCATATCAGCAGTAGACCTGGTGAAGCGGAAACCATACTGTTTGTCCGAGAGAAGCCTGTGGGCTGTGACATACTGGCTTGATAATGGCTTCGAACACTTTGCCAAAGATCGGAAGGAGGCTGATAGGACGGTAATTAGTGGAGTCTGAGGATTATCCAGTATTCTTAAATATACGAACTAGACAGGAAGATTTCCAACAGACAGGAAAGCAGAGAGGACAGAGGAGAGTTCAGGGGCAAATTTCTTCTGGACTATGATTAGGATTCCATCCCCTCAGCTCGTTTTGTGTGGATCAATTTTAGAGATTATGTTAGAAACCAGCGAGGGGGTAATGTGGACGTCATTCACTTGAGCCTCCGTTCTAGGTGGGAATTCGGGTGTACTCCAGACGAATCCAGTCTCGAATTGGGGGAGAATCTGCGAGCAAAACATTAATTGATTAGGGAGTATTGAGGTTTTACTCTTGTTAAGCAGGCTTTTACAGAGTCACCAATAGTCTTTGGCGCTGAAATTATAGGATGCTATGCGTTGTTTTATTCTGACAGCAAACAACATTTTAGCTTCGTTGAGTATCTTTATACACTTATTACGAGCTGAGGCAAAAAGGCGCCTGTTATGGTCCGACGCATGGTTTCGATAGAGCCGGAAGAAATGATTCCGGTGGGCAATGGCTGCCGAGCAAGCGGGTGAGAACCAGGGAGACGAATGGGATTTAAGCTGAAATTTCCTGACTGGGACGAAATCATCGATGCCAGCCTTAACCCAAGAGGAGACCTCGGATGCACAGTCTTCAACGGGAAGACCAAAAACGTTGTTCCAAGGGACTTCAAACAGGAAGTTGCGGAACGAATCCCATTCTACTCTTTGGTAGCAGTAGGATATTCTGTTGGTCTGGGTTTCTTGGGTAGAGTGGGAATGGAATGAGATGTTGACGGAAACTACGGCGTGGTCAGAGTTTCCGAGAGGGCAGAGCTGCTTGCTAGTCCAAAAGTCTGGGATGGAAGTGAAGCAGTGGTCTAGTAGTGAGTCCCTTCCGTTAGGGTTATTGGAGAAACGCGTGGGGAAATCCACTCCCCGGTTATGGGTTAAATTGTTAAGGAGACTGGGTTCTCTAGCATTGAATGGGAGTCTAAGTTAAAGATCATTCTAAATTCTTAACTATGGACAAATAAACGGGAAAAACATTTTACCCAAGGCCATGGCATGGAAAAGGAAATAAGTTGAAACTAAATTATGTATATATTTATGCTGCATTCACTTTCACATAAATGCTCTTTGAAAAGGCATAAATGCGCCCCTTTTTTCTCTCCTGCTTCTGGGCCAAATAGTAGGGTAGACTGAGCTGCTCAGTATTTAGTAATAATGCATCATTCATAATGGCCACCATTTTAGATCATTTTTGTATTAATAAAAGTATCATCAAGAAATCTATCCTTTAATATACTTTGTTCTTGTTTTAATCCATAAACTTCCTGATGACATTTGTTCTCAACTTGGCATCTATGTTAATGACACCCTAATTTACACATTTTAATTGTTTGCATATTGATTACCCGTATCTCATTTGTACGGGTGGCCGTACATGATATTTATCATTAAAAGATCACGTGATTCAAGGGTTGTCCTCCCTGAAATAAAAAAATAAGATTTATATCGAATTCGTTTCCCATACTTGCCGATATGCTAACGACCATCACCTAGTACATATACCAGTACTTCAATAAGACTGGTGAAGCTCGAGCTGTTGCCCTGGATATCTCAAAAGCATTGTTCCGTGGCGATATAGAACACAAATAATATAGTGCTACTGAAATACCAGCCTACTGATATCTCTTTTTCGTCACTTACTTTGAATTGCTTGTAATTTTGTATTCATTCTATGCATAAATATATATAAAACTACACCGTGTCGTTGCAGTCTTAAATTTGGTTTTCATTATATACCAATTCCTCGCGTGTCTAGGCCAGCCTCGTCAAGTGACAACAAGCAATCCTGCTTTGGCTCATCCAAGATCAACAACACAACGTAGGCGGAAGGTCAGGAAGGTTGGCTGGACGCAGCCCGAGGTCGTGTTATAAATGAAGTCTCATCGTTTATCCGCTGAAATCTTTTTCTTTGATGTAGCGTTTCTTTACAGAACGTAGACGATTATGGCCTTCCACATCTCCCTATTCCTAATGGTTCTAGCACGCTTTCTCCTGTTACTCCACCCAAACCCCGCTCCGCTATTCACTTGCTCAAGCTCGTCAAGTATATTACGCTCTGCTTTTCCCTGTCTCTCTTTCCTTCTCTCTGACCTGTGAGTATCAGATTCTTCAAGCCCTCCTTCCTCATTACATGTCCCAGGAACTTTAGCTGTCTTTTCCTGATGCTAAATATGTTTTCTTTTCGTTTAACTCTTCTCCAAATTCTCATCGTTTCTCACATGTTTGGTCCTTGGTATCCTTAGCATCCTTCTGTAGAATCACACTTCGGTTGTTTCAAGACTGGCCTTCATTTTTGATGAGATTGTCTAGCATTCACTGCCATATTGAAGAACAGAAATCAAATTTAAATGAAACATCAGATAACATCTTCTGTCTTCCTGAATCCTGAACATGTATTCTCATTCTGTTTCACTCAGTAATCATTTGCGTCTTAGTGGCATTATTTTCTTGCATGGGGTGAAAGGAAAAAAAACTATAAACATATTAGTTAGGTCAATATTACACTATCAAGTGATGCCCTGATCATAAGTCCCATTTCAGACATTTTAATATTATTAAAACTTCATAAAATTAGAACTTACCCGTTTTTTTGCCGATTCTGGGAAGTAATTGTCAACATAAAGACGGCTCACAATATTAGGCATCACGTTACTTATGGAACTGGCGCAAATATCTTCTCGAGGTGAAGGTGCCTTCACGGAATACAATTCCTGAAAATATTAAGATAATATTTAAGAAACATCAATGATATATGATGTGCAAACATTCAAAACAACTATTGAAAATCATGAGTTTCTTAGTCGATTTTATCCTTGGCTGCCAAACAGGATAAACATCTTTAGCCATTGAACGGTGATCATGTCCAACTGATGTTTAACTGGTGATCAGTGGATATCATCGATAGTCAAAAAGACAAATTGTCAAATCTAGGATGAATGAGGCTGCTAGTTACTAAGATTCATGCGTTACATTTGATTGTTTTCACTAAAAGTGTGGGACCTAACCGCTAGTCTAGTGGCTCGAGTAAATTCATGCAATGAGGCACCAGGGAGCCGAGCGCAGCAGAGCAGAAGCCGTGAAAATATTTGTAGAAGAGAAACAAGGAAGCCACATTATGTCGGTGAAAAAGTAACTGGAGTTGAGCTGCCAGGTCGGGGTCAACCGCATTCCAAATTCTCCGTTAGATTTTGCCAAAAACCCCGAAATGAATAGCAGGGGCACCAGACGAGATGTGACAGTACTATTCAATGCACGGACGAATGGTAGATTTATATATGTGTAAGATAGATTTAAACGAGAAAACTTTCTTTCCCTACACAGTAAACCGACCTTTCTAGCAACAGATTTAGCTATCTATTCAATGTAGTCATTCCACTTGAGGTCGGCTGGTAGTTAGGCCGAGGAGACGCAGTGTTTCGCTTTCAGGGCGACTAACCTGGTCATGCTGATGGGGATAGGGGGTAATTGTGATTCTCTATGGTGGTTAAAGGATAGCAGCATTGTTTTGGAAGCATTAAAAATTACAAGCCATTTCTTACCCCCAGTCCAGCACAGATTGGCGGTCCTTTTCAATATCAGCAGTGAGGTTTGCTTTATCAGAGATCTTTATCAAAGATGTGAGGATCACAAATTCATTGATTAAAAGAGGGATTGAGGGCTTGCTTTTATTTAACACAATTTTACAGAGCTGCTACTAGTCTTTGGGGCCGAAATTGTGGGATGCTATACGCCTGCTTCATTCTTTCAGCAAACAACAGCTTAGCATCATTTAAGATCTTCTTGCACTCATTACGAACAGAGGCAAAAAAGGCGCCTATTATGGTCAGACGTATGGCTCCGATAAAGCAGGAAGAAGTGATTTACGTGGGCACTAGCCACCGAGGAAGCAGGACAGAACCAGGGGGACGAATGGGGTTTAAGTCGTAACTTCCTGGCTGGGATGAAAGCATTGATGTCAGCTTTAACGCAAAAAGAGACCTTGGATGCACAGTCTTCAACGGGAAGAGTAAAGACTTTATTCCAAGGGTCGTCTCACAGGATATCGTGGTAACAGTAAGATAATCTGCTGGTTGACGGTTCCGGGTCGCGGGGGAGAAGTGAAAGAGGATATTAACGGAAATGACAGCATGATAAGAGTTTCCAAGAGGGCAAAGCTGTATACACTCCACCCACGTCTATTGAACAGGTGAAGAGGCTCATCCCTTGTTTCCTGTTTAGGATGCGGTTTCCGGTTTTCTCTTTTCCAATCTCTTCACTCTCTTTTTTCAATTGGAGTAGATAGACTAAACTATCGCCGGGTTCACACTCCACCCACGTCTATTGAACAGGTGAAGAGGCTCATCCCTAATTTCCTGTTTAGGATGTGGTTTCCGGTTTTCTCTTTTCCAATATTTTCACTCTTACGTAGCCCCCTGCACATCAGTGGCGTTACCGCCTTGCTCGGGGTGATATGATTAAAAAAAACATGGCAAGAGTCAAGGATAAAAGTGAAACAGAGATCTATCAGTGAGTCAGTTCCATTAGGGTCATTAGAGAAACACGTGGAAAATCAACCACTTGTTTAAGTGATGTTCGTTGACATAAACGCCAGTTCCATGAATATGGACACTGAAGTCCTTCCTAAAGAGGAGAAGGTAACCAGGGATATAAAAATCAGAGGAAGGAATAAAAGAGTCAAGGTTAGTTTCATAGAGAGCTAAGATGTCAGGTGAATTTACTTGCAGGCAGGATTCAACGCTGCAAAATTTGGTACGGATACCACGGATGTTCGAGAAAGTGATGTTAATATGTTCAGGTAATTTTTGTTTAGCTGGTTTAGTTTTAATTCTTACTTTGTGTGATGTCATAATTAGAGATTTTGGTAAGGAGAAATCTAGAGTAGTAGTATCAGTCAGTCGTCAAAGGCAACATGTGTAGAAAGGAAACTGGCACAGACTGCAGCATAATGTGGCCTCAGGATTGCCCACCAGAGGCACTTTCAGGGACACCTATCCCTGAATGTTCGCAGCCATCTTGGATGATCTTGAAACCAAGTATTGGTTCTTATTTCCACTTGTTTTTTTTTTGCTTTGTTTTGTTTTTTGTGGGAGAATGTCCGCAGCCATCTTCGATGATCTTGAAAAGAAATATTGGTTCTTATTTCAATTCCTTTTTTGTGTACCATTTAGAACCATTTTTCTATGCGCCCGTTATAGATTTCCAATCCTTAGAATTCTATCAGAAAGTTGACAATATCCCAAAACATTGTTTTCAGTCATTCGTCTCGTACGAATCCTACTCCTTTTTCATTTTCCTCTCCTCCTGCGTATAATACCCTTTTTCTGTCCACATTATTTGCCTAACGAGTTTAATTCAGTGTCTGAATATTAATATTTAAGCTGACCAATTCCTGCTTGATATTTTCAAGCATCCCTCATTAGCTTAATGTCGCTACAATCAAAGTCACGATTACGTTCTTTATTTGTTGCGAACAGTAGTTGAATGATAGTCAGGTGACATTTATCAAGGTATCTTTCAACTGAGAAAAATTACCTTTAGATGTGCGGTACCGGGGAACAGTGTCTCGCGGCCGCGCCAGCCCATTGCAACAGAGGGGTGGACCAGGTGCTCGTCACCGGTACCAGCTCAACCGGCGGTTGAGGGGAGTGGGGAATTTTTGTCCCTGTGCCCGTCCATACGCGGTCGGGTCCCCACCTGAAAAAAAGACCTTGTATCACCTCTCGCTCCAGTGGGGGAGTACGGTAAATATCTTTAGCTTCGAGCTTGTTAAGCAAAAAGTTACCGTATAAAAATATTGCACATAAGAATGTGATTACTTACCTCTCTCAGACGAAGCATTAATTTTCGATATTTGGATGGCATTGCATGGATATGACTTATAATAAAACGGGTTGTTGTGTATCTTATCAATGTTCTGAAAATATATATATTTTTAAATTAATGCAAATCATCTTTTCATTTCAGTGTAAATATCGTTTTAAGCCACTGATCAGTTTTAATAGTTTTTTAATTAAAAGAAACTACGAAAAGATTAATATCTCTAATAAAGAACTAAAATATAACTCACAGATTAATTTTAAAATACAAAACAAGAATTAAAATTTTATAAATAATAATAATAATTCATTCTTACTGTTCATAAGATTTATCCGACCATCTGACCCTGATGATCTGTATAACTCGAATCTGTTTAAAGATAAGCCACTTTAAGCCATTCATTAATTTCTTGGCTATATAGATCGTTTAAATAGAAGGGTAGGCTGGGGTTTACATCACTGATTGGCTTCTAGAAAGACAACTTTAAACTCAAAGCCGCGGTGAAAAACAAAACCGGAAAAACTCACTATTATCTTTACAAGAAAGTCATGCTTCCCTTCTTAGTGATCCATAGTGAAGAGAAGATGGATTCATGTTTTTTCCCAAGTACATTGCATGAAATTGAATGCAACAGACTATTCCAGAATTTAAACCTAATTTGTTGAATCCGTTTGGCACCATTAACCTGAATTGGCCCACATAAACAAATAGGAAGTCACTTTGAATAAAAAATACTTATTTTTGAATAGAGATGTATTTCACCTCACGTTTCATATTTTAATCAATAAGGTATTATGTAACGATTCTGTAACACTAATATAATATACTTACCCTATATCGGTGTCATTCAAAATATTTGCCAATTTTTTAATATAGTCCGGCAAATACACCAAGACTTCAGTGTTATTATCCACTTGTACTTGTAAACCGGAATTTTCGACTGCGTTCTGTAAGATTCTGAGCCAATCTACTTGATTCTATCAACAAGAAAGAAACAGAAATTTTCTTTTCATTCATTTATTAATCAAATATATGCATAAATATATAAACTATCGACTATAATTATTAGGCCACCCCAGTGTTTTAAAAAATGATGTATTTTATACAATTTTTTAGTATTTATTGCCAAGTGAATAATTCTAAATGAAAATAGAATGGTTCTTTGTTAATACTGCACAATAACATGTGCATCAAATGAATTTATAAATATTTAATAATTACCGATATTGCAGTTTCATCAATGAAAAAATGAAGAAAATTTAGGGTGATTCGGACGAGTTCATCTTTGCTTCCTTGCCTTGTAAAATTTTGCAAAGTAATAATAACACAAGAACCATTCTATTTTCATTTAGAATTTATCCACTTGACAATAAATACTAAAAATAGTATGATATACATTGTCGTGTTGCTTCGTTTTGGTATAATTAGAAGATAACACAAACTTGAATTAATGATGTTTATTTTTGGTATAAAAGTTTAGGTTTTTGCATCAAGTTACAACCTTTAAATTTTGTGTGGATACAGGAGCAGACTAGCTAAATTCTCTTCACTGTGGGATGCTAGTAGTAAACAAGCCTATCCTTTCCGGACTCTAGTGGTCAACTCTAGCGTCTTCCTCTTTTCAAATCTCCTACACAAAACTACTGTCCTTAACTCCTACCAAAAGAAACGGTTCCTTATTTTGCCGCCCAATTTTGAATTCTTGGAGTCAGAGTGTCTACCTTTTTCTATTTTTAGAACACTCGCCATTTTATAAACTATAACAGAAGTTCCCCCTTTAGAACGGCGTGTACTAATAATAATAGTACTCGTTATATTTCCAGGAAACTTTTCGACCTGAACGAGATTTTGTATTTATCATGGGAGAATCTTTTTTAATCTAGTTGCTAATCTTGTGGCTCGAGGAAATTCGTATATAGGGGGTATAAGTGAGCTAAGTTCATCGGAGCAGAAGCCGTGAAAGTATTTGTAGAAGAGACACAGGGAAGCTACACTGCGTCGGTGAGAAAGCGACTGTATCCTAGCTGCCAAGTCGGGATCGATCACATTACAGATTCTCCGTTGGATTCGGTCGAGGACACCTAAGTGGATAGCAGGAGCACCAGACAAGATATGGCAGCAATACTCAATGCACGGGTGGATGGTAGACTTGTATATGTTCAGGATTGTTTGGGACAGGAAAAACTTCCTGAAATGCGACACTTAAGAACGAGAAAATGGTATGGCTAAGCTGGATAGCGTGATGGGGTGGGTCATCTTTCAGTGCATTAAAATAACAAATATTTAATTCAACAAAGCATATCATGCTTACGGTAAATATAACATTTTAAAAAAAGGTATTTAAAAACCTGTGTTTCATTATGAAGTTTTTCAATGGTCATCAGGTGATAGTTTTCTGATTCATTCTTTGAGTAGGGGGTAAAAATCTGAAAAAAATTTTAAAAAATGTATGAGTTTAAATCAAAAATCATTTACAAAAAATAAAAATATAAAGGCAAAACTAGCTGGAAATTATTTTTTTTATAAATTCGCGGAAGGCAGTGCGTCTCCAATTTACATGTCAGTTAAGTGCCATATGTGATATATACTTGGGTGATCATGTTTGGAAAGAGACATGACTGACTGGGCAGGAGATTTTCCCGGATTAGGTTTCAGAGATACTTGCTTGGTCCAGAATTATGGGCGGCAGAAGTGATTGCCTGTGACGGTTGACAGATAGGAGTTTTAGAAGCGTTCCAAAATGAAAACTGCACACTCTTAATCGTCTGAGAGAATCCCTTTTTGCCTTTTATCATTATGGCTAAGGATACTTCCCTGAAATTGACCCATTGTGCCTTTTCAGGTTACATTTTTTTGCCAAACATGAAATGGAAAGTTTATATTGAATCATTTACTAGGTTTGCTGCTAGGAAATTTGTACGTGACATTTTTTTTTTCACCCGAATCTATCTTACGCATTTATTGATGCGTGTTTTAAATATTACTGCCACATATGTCCTGGTGTAATTTTCCTTGCTTTACTTGGAGATTCCTGATAAACCCGAAAGAAGAATCTACAATGTCGTTGGTCCTGTCATGGCATTTAAGCTTAGGTTACTTTCCCATTGTCGTAACGTAGTTTCCCTGTGCCTTTTCTATAAATACTTTCATGGTAATGAACCTTCCACTATGGCACATAGACTTTATTATTTTAAGCGTAAAACTAGATTGGAAACGAGGTTTCATTATTTTATAGTTGAAATGGCGATATGTACACTACCGGCCATAATTATTAGGCAACCCCAGTTTTTAAAAAGAAATTATGTATTTCATATTATTTTTAGTATTTGTTGCAAAGTGGGTAATTCTAAATGAAAAAAGAATGGTTCTTGTGTTATTATTACTTTGCAAATTTTCAAAGGCAAGGAAGCAAAGATAAACTCGTCCGAATCACCCTAAAGTTCTTCTCATTCTTTCCCTGATGAAGCTGCAATATAGGTAATTATTAAATATTTATAAATTCATCTGATGCACATGTTATTGTGCAGACCAAGCTGTTGTCTGTCAACCATTACAGGCAACCTCTTCTGCCTCCCATAAGCATGGACCAGATGATTCTCCCGGAGAGTAATACACTACGCCTCCTCGGACTTACCCTGTCCTCAGACCTCAAATGGAAGCACTATATTGAATCCATAGCAAAATCTACTGCTAAGAAGATTGGGTCACTATGTCGATCCAGGATGTTTTTTCCACCTGAATCCATCCTGCATATATACAAGTCAACCATCCGTCCGTGCATGGAGTACTGCTGCCATTTATGGTCAGGTGCCCCTGCCGTTCTCCTCAGTGTTCTTGACAAGCTCCAAAGGAGAGTCTGTAATGTGATAGGTACTGATCTGGCGACTCGTCTGCAGCCACTTTCCCATCGTCGAAATGTGGCCTCCCTCTGTCTCTTCTATAAATACTTTCATGGCTTTTGCTCGGATGAGCTTAAGTCACTGATGCCTCCTCAACAGGTGTTTACCCGTTCAACCAGACTGGCAACTGGGTCCCACCCATTCACAGTCAGGTTAGCCAAACGCAGACGACAATTCTACTCCTGCAGCTTCCTCTCTCGCACTTCCCGCCTGTGGAACTCACTCCCGTATTCTTGCTTTCCTGACGGCTACGACCTCCAGAAATTTAAAAGCAAAGTTAATACTCACCTACTAACCACTGGCCTCTAGCTCTCTCTCTCCCCTCCCCTGTATAACCTTCCCTTTCTCTCCGCCCATGTACCTGTCATTGCACCTGCTTTCTCAGTTTTCTATTGTTCCTTTCTAACTAGCTTGTACTCCTCACTCTTTTCTAATTAATCTTTCTACATTTATGTAACCCCCTGCACATCAGTGGCGTTTCTGCCTTGCTCGGGGTGAAATGATTAAAAAAAAAAAAAAAAAAAAAGTATTAACAAAAGAAACATTCTATTTTCATTTAGAATTATTCACTTAGCAATAAATACTAAAAAATAATATGAAATACATCATTTCTTTTAAAACACTGGGGTGACCTAATAATTATGGACGATAGTGTATATATATATATATATATATAGAGAGAGAGAGAGAGAGACAGACAGACAGACAGACAGACAGACAGAGAGTAAATCTACTAATAATAACAAAAGAACCATTCTAATTTCATTTACAATTCTTCACTTGGCAATAAATACTAAAAAAATAGTATGAAAAAAAAATTTCTTTTAAAACACTGGAATGACCTAATAATTATGGACGGTAGTGTGTGTGTATATATATATATATATATATATAGCAAATCTACAGGCTGCGATGGATAAATTGTCGCTATTTACCTTATAAACTTTTGCAAAGTAATAATAACAGAAGAACCATTCTATTTTCATTTACAATTATTCACTTGGCAATAAATACTAAAAAATAATATGAAATACATCATTATTACTTTGCAAAATTTTACAAGGCAAGGAAGCAAAGATGAACTCGTCCGAATCACCCTAAATTTCTTCATTCTTTCACTGATGAAGCTGCAATATTGGTAATTATTAATATTTATAAATTCATTTGAGCCATATGTTATTGTGCAATATTAACAAAAGAATAATTCTATTTTTATTTACAATTATTCACTTGACAATAAATACTAAAAGATAGTATGAAATATATCATTGTTTTAAACACTGGTGTGGCCTAATAATTATGGCCGTTAGTGTAACTAAGTTCTATGCTTTCTTATTTTGTACTTTACGCTTGTAGAATTCTATGTTGACTTCTTACTTTCTTGTCAAGTTTGTTCTTCAAAGATTTAAATCCAATGTCAATCATTATCTTCTGCCGTCATGATTCCTGTTCTATTCTTGTTCTTGTTTCTTAATAATGTTTTTCATTTTCTTATATTCACAGTCAGTAATCTTGGTGGCTTTATTGCCTTACTTTGGGTGAAAGGATTTTTTTAATGTCCTTTCCAACATAAACTGTAACGCTTAATTTGTATAACAATTTTACAAGTATATTTTATATTTCCTCTTTGGGACTTATTGTTAATATAAATTTTAAAACTATAATGGTATTTCTTTTTTAATTTATCGAATTAGTATAGAAAAAATGTATATCTGCCTGATCAAAATTAAACCGAATGTAGAACAAAAATATCAGTCTAATTAAATTTAAAGAAAATGTAAAATAAACGAAATCTTGACTTAATTTTGTTAAAATGAACATAAAGTTTTCTTCTATGCATTGTATCTCTTTAGAACGTAGTTGAACATGGACCTCCACAAATTCTTGTACTTTGCAAGTCTTTGTAAGGTTTGTCTTTTTGCTATCACTCTTAATCCCTGTTCTACCAACCATTTTCAAAAACTCGTTAGGTAGGTTATTTACTGTTGTCTTTTGTTCATCTTGCCTTCAGTGTATTTTGTGAGTTTCAAATTTTTTAAACCCTCTTTCCTAATCGTGTGCTTTAGTAATTTCAGCTGTCTTTCTGATTCAAGAGGATGGGGTACTGTAGATATCGACTCGGAACGACAAATCGGGGTGGCGAATTCGAATTCTAGTTAAAATCTTTGCATTCACTTACGAACAAATACCCTTGGGAAAGGTATTAATCTGTCTCTTCCCTACAGTTATGGGTTAAATAATAATACAGATTGGGTTCTATAGCCTTGGTCGGCAACCAGTCTACGGCAGAAAGCAATGGCAACCTACTGCTGGATGATCTTCTGCCCAGTCAGTCATGTCTCTTTCGTGTAATACGTATGGCACTTAACTGATTCAAATTCAAAGTATATGTGTCCTTTTTGTTTTCATTTACCTCCCAACGAAAAATTCAAAAATAAATTGTTGGGGAGCGCCCCTTTTTACACACTCAATGGACTCGTCCAAGGTGTACTTACAATCCTGCCTACAGAGAACAAGGGTGTCTGTACTGTGTTAGAGAGTTGTTGTTGTTAGAGTTGTAGTGCTTGTCAGAGCAGTTGAACCGCCGCTCGTTAGTCAGTAAGAATATAGACTTACTACCCGGACTTACTTCTTGTATATATTTGACTCCTACTAACAAGTATTCCTAAATCTACTAACCGTGTACAGGTTGTATATATCTTGTTCAATATACTTACATTTTTCCTCTCATATCTGTTTTGTGTTGTTATTATTATATTGTGTGGTTTTTAAACAAGAATCCACAACATTTCAAGTGAGTTGATGTTTGTACAACCCGATACAGGGATTGAATTCACAATTACTATGTCAACAAGTAGCGATTTGTTTCATTAGTCTATTGTCTGTTACTAAAACGCCTCTCTGTCATCTCACAGACGTTTACAACTATGGCTACCAAATTTTCTATGAAACACGAAAACATCATATTAGTGTTTGAATATGTGAACTATTTTTAGTCTTGAGTTCCATTATAGTGGGGGTGCGTGTTCCTTGAACATCGAGAGTCACCAGTGTAGCGGGTGGGGCGTGTTCCTTGAACATCGGGAGTCACCAGTGTAGCGTAGGGGTGCGTGTTCCTTGAACATCGAGAGTCACAAGTGAAGCGTAGGGGGCTGGTTAATGTTTCTTTGTTTCGGCCTTGTGTCAGACTTAACCGAACTCCCTACAGCTTACAAGTTTTATGTAGAGTTATAATCATCAGAAAATTGGTTTTCCGTTGGAATGTGTTGATTAGTGTAGACTAATAAAATAAACATTTTGCATTTTAAAATAGAAATTTATTAAAAGGAGGAACAACATGAGTTGTAAGAGTTAATGTACAATTAGAAACATTAAGTTAAGGGTAGAGTTCGTACAAAATGTTCTAGTAGTAATTGTTGAAATAGATAAAGAGAATGAGAAAGAGAAAGAGGACAATGTCCGAGTTGACCTGAAGCTTCTCTCGTTACACTTTAGCGGTGTCTCTCGCTGCTCCCATCTCTCTGACTGTTGACTGACGCCGAGGTCATTTATATAGTTTTTTTGAATTGGATCGCCAAGTCCTTCCAAATCTTACAAGTCGCTCCCATTGGTCAAAAATCATTTTAACACCTACTTGCGATATTCTGGTTTCGACTTTTTCGTTAAGCAGATGGTCAATCCTTTTTCTATTTGGGAAAATCAAGATTTCACACGTCATTGGGAATTTTTGTAAAAAGAAGAGAGTTGATTTTCATTAATTTCTTATCCGCTACACCATTTACAATATCAATATAATGCTAAGTCGGGTCGTTTTTATCTGTTTGTTAACTTAGCTAAACCAAATATGTCTTTCATAATTTAGCCTATTCGAAATCTTTTGTAGAAATTCTCATCAAATATTTCAATTAAATAAGTAACTAAGACCCACTCAGTTTATTTGCAGTATAAACAACACATGTGCTCTGTGAGTGTTGAACTGTTCCTGAGCAAGCGTCTGCAACGGAGATTAGTAGACGAGCATCCTCAGACACGAGTGGCAAGCAATTTATTTATTTTTATCTGATTTATCACTAAATTTAATCTAAAATCTTGAAACATTTCATATGTTTCAATACTGTGCAAATATGGATGGAATCAGTGACGTGCTTAGCAACATCTTGCCCCCCTCCTCAGAATGTGCCTCGCGGCCCCTCTACCTGCAGAATGCAACTTCTGCCCCCACCCGAAAATACTGGACCCACAATAAATAGTTCAAACAAAATAACATACTCTCGGAAAGCAGAACGAAGCTAAGATGTTGTTTGCTGCCAGAATGAAGCAACGCATAGCATCCGATAAGTTCGGCGCCAAAGACTACTGGCGACTCTGTAAAAGCGTGCTTAACAAGAGTAAGTCGTCAATACCCCCGCTAATCGAAGAATTTATCCTCAGCGGACAAGGCTGAATGCTTTGCTCGCAGATTCTCCCCCAATTCGAGACTGGATTTGTCTGGAGTTTCTACATCCGACTTCACACCTAGAACTGAGACTCAACTGAATGACGTCCACATTACACCCTCGCTGGTTTCTAACATAATCTCAAAACTTGACCCTCACAAAGCGAGCAGAGGTAACGGAATCCCAATCATAATCTTGAAGAAATGTGCCCCTGAACTCTCCTCTGTCCTTTCTAAGCTCTACAACTTCTGCCTATTTGCTTCCTGCTTGTTTGAAGTCTTCCTCTGGAGTTGGCAGACCGACTGCAGTCGCTCTCACACCGGCGTGACGTGGCTTCCCTGTGCCTCTTCTATAAATACTTTCACGGCTTCTGCTCCGATGAACTTAGATCACTGGCGCCCCCTAGGTACGAATTTACACGAGATACTAGATTAGCAACTAGGTCCCACCCTTTTACAGTGAAGCCGATAGAATGTAACCGCAATTTCTACTCCAACAGCTTCGTTTCTCGCACTTTCCGCTTGTGGAATTCCCTTCCACATGCTTGCTTCCCAGACAGCTACAATCCCTAGGAGTTTAAATGTAAGGTCAATAGACACCTAACTCGCATCCATTCTCTCAAACACTCTTCCCATCTAAATCCTTACCCGTCTATCACCCTTCTTCTGATATTTCCAAATCTAACCACTCTTTCCCTATGTAACCCCCTGCGCAATAGTGGCAGTGAAATGCCTTGCTTGGAGTGAAATGATTATAAAAAAAAAGATATTCCATGATCGCGAAAAAACGAAAGAAATCGGCGTTTTGAAGCTATACATTACGAATGTTTTCACAACTTTTTGCTACTTTTGGATGATTTCCTAGCCATTTTTATAGACATTTCAGTACATTTCGGCTCTCAATCTTCTACAAGTTTTTTCAAGGAATTTTCAAAAAATTTAAATCCAAATTTCAAAAGCATTTTGTTACAGAAAGTTTGATATACAGTCTAAAATTAGACTTCAGCCGTTTACTTAAAAAATAGAGAGGGAGTGTCAGAAAATGTTGGTATCTATAATCTATTTCTCTCTTAAGGTCATAATTTTAAGTTTTAATTCATGAAGTAGTCGTAAAAATAAGGAAATTAGAAATAGAACATTTGGATGATGCTAGAATGTTCGAGAAAATTCCAGTAGATTCGAAAGATTTCGAGAAATATGCAAATTATTTATTAGCCCCTATAAAAATATGTTTGGAAAGAGAGTAGTTAGTTGTTAAAAGGATTTGCTGACATTATCAACTCCGCCCGATTTGTGGATCCGTGCATTCAGCCGAAAGAATCTCTAAGAAAAGTTTCCGACAAACTAAAACCTGAAAGAGAACCTCATGGAACTAAATGGGTAAATAGATATTTTTGACTCTTTCATTGACCATACTGAGAATTATTCTTTATGTACACATTTGAGAATTTCTAAAATGTATAGCACTTAAACTACTTCGCTTTCTTAACTGGGTAAAGATACTTGACCCACCTTTCTTCCTCTTCGTAACACTTACCCGTTACATTTGCCAGTAGTAAACTCTATGTTTCTGTTTCGAATGCAAAAAATTGTAAATTTTGTATATATCTTGTGTTTATCGTAAATTAAATATCTGTCTGTAATTTAGCTTTGTGTTTTGGTCAATCATTTTTTCTTTTGTTACAATATAACACGTAACAATATATATATATGTGTGTGTGTGTGTGTGTGTGTGTGTGTGTGTGAAGAGAGAGAGAGACGGATTGATAGATGTTTATTTCAACATACAAGTATGATAATAATTTTCCAGTTAATCCTAATAATTATTTTGATAATTTTTTAAAAATTACAATAGATCTGCGGAGTCAAGGAGGCTTACGGTCTCTAGGGAACTTGCAAACCTCCTCGCAATTGCAGGGTCTGCGGGGGTCCTAAGTACTGCCCTGGATGGAGTTACATTTTATCACTACTTTAAAAATATTTAGAAGTTTTAAAAAGCATCATTAAAATTCTACTATAATTTCTTTTTTTGTTAAATAGAGAAAGAGAGAGAGAGAGAGAGAGCAATAAAAAGAAAGATAGTAAGGAGAGAAACTGGTTGAAAAATACGTATTTAAACAAATAAGAATTCATATTTACCTCTTTTAGCTTTAATTCAAAATTAATAATTTCGTCTGTAAAATTTCCCAGAAGATCGGAAAACCCGTCGATCAAATTTCGGAAGGCTGCAAAACCTGGTGTCGATTGATTGTAGTACTTCTTTGAGCCCAAGATTAAATTAAAACGACCCACCTAAGTAAGAAAAATCAATATATTGACAAGATATTATCATGTAGATGTGATATTTTAATCTTATCAACTTAAAATATATGGAATGAAAAAGACCACCTAAGTAACTGATTTGAAGATGACGGCAGATTCTAGTAGAATAAAGAATTATTTAATTTAAATTAGTTTTAAAATTAAGCATAGTATTTTGTCACTAGAAATGTTAACTTTAATCTCTCAGCTTGAAAGTAAAATAAAAGCTTCAAAAAGATTTTTCATGATTAAAAATTCATTTCAAACGTTAGATATTACGTTTCCGTGGACTGTCCTCATTTAATATTCAATAAGGTATGAATATTTGGCATCCTTAACAATTTATTTAGACACAGTCAGTCAGTTAAGTGCCATAAGTGATACACGATTGGGCGATCATGTCTCTTTCGAGACATGACTGACTGGACAGAAGTTTATCCCGCAGTGGGTTGCTGTTGCTTTCTGCGGTAAACTGGTTGTTAGTCAAAACTATAGAACCCAATCTGTCCTATTATTTAACCCATAACTGGAGGGAAGAGGCGGATTAATACCTTTCCCAAGGGTATTTGCACGTAAGTGAATGCAATGAATTCAACTGGAATTCGAACTCGGCTCCCTGATTTCTCGTTCCGAGTTGATATCCATTCCTACCACAACCCACATCCAAAACAAAAATACTTGGCTACACGCATAACTCACCTCAAAAGAAAGTCTTTCAATGAAAATATGATTTCTAAAAAGAAATCCAATTTTACAATCAAGTATCTTGAAAAGGGATGTGCTTTGTGGAAAGAGACATGATCGCCCAAGCTTGGGTTCTATATCCTTGGTCGGCAACCAGTCTACCGCAGAAAGTAATGGAAACCTAGTGCGGGATAATCTTCTGCCCAGTCAGTCATGTCTTTTTCGAGACATGATCGCCCAAGTGTGTGTCACGTATGGTACTTAACTGACTGACTGAATATAATAGTTGGAAACATAATTAAAACTTCTACTGAGCATAAGGTGAAGGATCGGTTTTCTTTTGTTATGAAGTAATAAACTGATCCCCCACTAATTATACATAATATAATAATGTAATGCAGGGTGGCCCATATGTCACTTTACAGTTTGAAAATGAAACAACTGTTTTTTAAATGAGTGTATTTAATTAATTCTTGTTTTTATTACACAGTTTAGAGTGTGGAAATTTGTTCTGACTTAATTACGAAAGATAATGTCTCTTAAGTAGCCTCCATTCTCGGCTTAGCAATGTCGAGCTCTTTCTAAGCTATTCTCCATGACTGTTCTTAACATCGGAGGTTATAGGGAAAGAATTTCCTGTCGTATGTTTGCCTTAAGTTCTTGGATGGTTCGAGGCTTATTTGCGTACACTTTGTCTTTAAGATATCCCCAAAGCCAAAAGTCTGGTGCTGTCAAATCAGGTGAACGTGGAGGCCATTCAAAATCGGAAGTTCGAGAGATTTTTTTATCCTGAAACATCGCGGTTAACAACTGCATTGTGGCTCTCTTGCTGTATGTGCAGTTGCTCCATCTTGTTGTCACCAATACCCTGGCATGTTTGCTAACTGAGGTTGAACAAAATTCACTAGCATATCTGTATATCTCTCAGCAGTTACAGTCACAGCATTTTCATTCGCATCTTCAAAGAAGAAGGGCCCAATAACCCTTTCCGTATTTACTAGCCTTCCCACACAAGGCCAGATGTGACACATGGTCATTTTATAGTGGGTATTCCCGGCCATATAACCCTTTCTGAGGTTACTCCACACCATACTGTGACTTTTACTGGGTGCATTGGACTCGCATGAACTTGGTGTGGATTTTCGGTACACCAGAATCTGGTATTCTGCTTATTGACATACCCATTCAAATGGAAATGAGTCTCATCTCCCATGATCAACTTGTGAATAAACTCATTGTCATTTCTTTCAGTTTCCTGAAACCTGAAAGCGTAATTTAGTCGTTTCTGAAACTCTGCTGGTTGTAAAGATTACACTTATTGAACCTTGTAGGGATACATGTGCAAGTCTCTTTGAATGCGCTGCAGAGAACTCCGCGAAATGCCAAGTTCTTGAGAACGCCTTCGAGTGGATGTGGTTGGGTTCTCTTCAATGCTACGCCTCACATCTTCAGTATTTTCAGGTGTACGTACTGAGCGACCTCGTCCACGTCTAGACCTATCATTTACAGAACCCTGCTCTTGAAAACGCGTCATTAAGTTCATTATTGCAGGCCTACTAGGAGGATGTCGGACATTGAAATGACGCATATAAGATCTTTGCGTTGCAACAATTGACCGTCTATTTTCAAAGTAAAATTCAATTATCTTCACTCGTTGTTTTCTTGTAAACTTGTCCATACCAAAAATGTCCAAAGATTCTATTTAATAATTCTGAAAAAAGAAATAAAAATATATAAATAGAAAAAACGTTATTTAATTTTTAAAATGTAAAGTGACTTATGGGCAACCCTGTATAATCTATCTCTTCTCCCTCTAGCTATGAGTTAAATGGCAGGACAGATTGGGTACTATAGCCTTGATTGGCAACCAGTCTACCGCAGAAAGTAATGGCAACCTACTGCGGGATAACCTTCTGCCCAGTCAGTCATGTCTTTTTCGAGACATGATCGCCCAAAGCGTGTATCACGTATGGCACTTAACTGACTGATCTTGAAGAGAGAATAATGTAATTCTACAATACTCAAAAGCACTAGGAAACATTACATGTTATTTGTTTTCATTAACTCTAAGTGCTACTACATTGATACCTTGATGCTGTGATAAAATTTAACTGAAGATTCTGAAAACGTATTTCATTATCAAAAATAGTCTTTATCTTGCTCGACATTCCGAAAATGTTTAACATGAATTCTTGATGACATTAGTTGAATGACACTTACAGTGATGATGTTTCGCGTTACATTTTTGTGGTCACTACTAACAAAAACTGGAAGCAAAGAATTTGCCGAGTTGTTTATTAACATATTGACTAATTCCACATAATCTACCGTATTATTCATTTCGGTAATGGCGCTCTTTATGACATCCCCACTGTTGTTTTCAATGGCATCTGAAAATATTGAGAAATAAATTACATCATTATATCATTTAATATATGTATATTAAATGATATAAATTATATAAATCAAAACAGAAAGTAGCATGTAGGTAAAATCCCAAGGAAGATCCTATTAATATTAATCTTATTAATATTAACATTGATCCAGCTAGAGTGCTGGAAGATTATGTTAGAAGATAGGCGTCTAGAGGTTGCTGCAGAGGATAGGAAAGCGAGAGGGACAAAGTAGGTCGAGTCGTTTATTAACATATTGACTAATGGCGCTCTTAAAGACATCTCCACTGTTGTTTTCTATGGCATCTGAAAATATTCATAAATAAATTATATCATTGTATCATTTAATATATATATATATATATATAAATCGAAGCAGAAAATAGCATGTAGATAAAACCCCAAATAAGATCCTATTAATATTAATCTTATTAGTATTAAAATTGATCCAGCCAGAGGGCTAGAACATTATGTTAGAAGATAGGCGCCTAGAAGATGTTACAGAGGATAGGGAAGAGAGAGAGGGGGGAAAAGGATAGATGGAAAAATGGATTCATGTTCAAACTTTGAAAAGATTTTTTCGGATCTTCACCAATGATCTTCCTGGTATAATCAGTTTCCAAGTAGGCAACTATGCAGATGATACGACCATTTACTCCCGTATCAATAGGAAACCATACGTATTTACTCCTGCTGCTAGAATGACGTCTAGGTCTCACCCTTTTACCGTCAAAACAGTCAAATGTAAATTCCACTTCTAATTCATCAGCTTTTTTGTCACACTACACATCTGCGTAACACATTTCCATATACTTGCTTCCCTGACTGCAACAATCTCCAAAAGTTTAAATGCAACGTCAATTGCCATCTTCTATCTCCTTGATTCCTATCTTTCTCTTATCCTTTCTTTGAAATTCCCTCTACCTTGTTTTTTTCTTTACCTTTTCTATAATTGCTTCCCTGAGAGCTAAAATCTCCAAAAGTTTAAATGCAACGTCAATTGCCATCTTCTATCTCCTTGATTCCCATCTTTCTCTTATCCTTTCTTTCAAATTCCCTCTACCTTGTTTTTTTTCTTTACCTTTTCTATACTTGCTTCCCTGAGAGCTACAATCTCCAAAAGTTTAAATGCAACGTCAATTGCCATCTTCTATCTCCTTGATTCCCATCTTTCTCTTATCCTTTCTTTGAAATTCCCTCTACCTTGTTTTTTTTCTTTACCTTTTCTATACTTGCTTCCCTGAGAGCTACAATCTCTAAAAGTTTAAATGCAACGTCAATTGCCATCTTCTATCTCCTTGATTCCCATCTTTCTCTTATCCTTTCTTTCAAATTCCCTCTACCTTGTTTTTTTTTCTTTACCTTTTCTATAATTGCATCCCTAAGAGCTACAATCTCCAAAAGTTTAAATGCAACGTCAATTGCCATCTTCTATCTCCTTGATTCCCATCTTTCTCTTATCCTTTCTTTGAAATTCCCTCTACCTTGTTTTTTTTCGTTACCTTTTCTATACTTGCTTCCCTGAGAGCTACAATCTCCAAAAGTTTAAATGCAACGTCAATTGCCATCTTCTATCTCCTTGATTCCCATCTTTCTCTTATCCTTTCTTTGAAATTCCCTCTATCTTGTTCTTTTTTCTTTACCTTTTCTATAATTGCTTCCCTGAGAGCTACAATCTCCAAAAGTTTAAATGCAACGTCAATTGCCATCTTCTATCTCCTTGATTCCCATCTTTCTCTTATCCTTTCTTTCAAATTCCCTCTACCTTGTTTTTTTTCTTTACCTTTTCTATACTTGCTTCCCTGAGAGCTACAATCTCCAAAAGTTTAAATGCAACGTCAATTGCCATCTTCTATCTCCTTGATTCCCATCTTTCTCTTATCCTTTCTTTCAAATTCCCTGTACCTTGTTTTTTTTCTTTAACTTTTCTATACTTGCTTCCCTGATAGCTACAAGCTCCAAAAGTTTAAATGCAACGTCAATTGCCATCTTCTATCTCCTTGATTCCCATCTTTCTCTTAAACTTTCTTTGAAATTCCCTGTACCTTGTTTTTTTTCTTTACCTTTTCTATACTTGCTTCCCTGAGAGCTACAATCTCCAAAAGTTTAAATGCAACGTCAATTGCCATCTTCTATCTCCTTGATTCCCATCTTTCTCTTATCCTTTCTTTGAAATTCCCTCTATCTTGTTTTTTTTTCTTTACCTTTTCTATACTTGCTTCCCTGAGAGCTACAATCTCCAAAAGTTTAAATGCAACGTCAATTGCCATCTTCTATCTCCTTGATTCCCATCTTTCTCTTATCCTTTCTTTCAAATTCCCTCTACCTTGTTTTTTTTTTCTTTACCTTTTCTATAATTGCTTCCCTGAGAGCTACAATCTCCAAAAGTTTAAATGCAACGTCAATTGCCATCTTCTATCTACTTGATTCCCATCTTTCTCTTAAACTTTTTTTCAAATTCCCTCTACCTTGTTTTTTTTCTTTACCTTTTCTATAATTGCTTCCCTGAGAGCTACAATCTCCAAAAGTTTAAATGCAACGTCAATTGCCATCTTCTATCTCCTTGATTCCCATCTTTCTCTTATCCTTTCTTTGAAATTCCCTCTACCTTGTTTTTTTTTTTTTACCTTTTCTATAATTTCTTCCCTGAGAGCCACAATCTCCAAAAGTTTAAATGCAACGTCAATTGCCATCTTCTATCTCCTTGATTCCCATCTTTCTCTTATCCTTTCTTTCAAATTCCCTCTACGTTTTTTTTCTTTACCTTTTCTATACTTGCTTCCCTGAGAGCTACAATCTCCAAAAGTTTAAATGCAACGTCAATTGCCATCTTCTATCTCCTTGATTCCCATCTTTCTCTTATCCTTTCTTTGAAATTCCCTCTACCTTGCCTTTTTTTTTTTCTGTACCTTTTCTATACTTTCTTCCCTGATAGCTACAATCTCCAAAAGTTTAAATGCAACGTCAATTGCCATCTTCTATCTCCTTGATTCCCATCTTTCTCTTAAACTTTCCTTGAAATTCCCTGTACCTTGTTTTTTTTCTTTACCTTTTCTATACTTGCTTCCCTGAGAGCTACAATCTCCAAAAGTTTAAATGCAACGTCAATTGCCATCTTCTATCTCCTTGATTCCCATCTTTCTCTTATCCTTTCTTTGAAATTCCCTCTACCTTGTTTTTTTCTTTACCTTTTCTATACTTGCTTCCCTGAGAGCTATAATCTCCAAAAGTTTAAATGCAACGTCAATTGCCATCTTCTATCTCCTTGATTCCCATCTTTCTCTTATCCTTTCTTTGAAATTCCCTGTACCTTGTTTTTTTTCTTTACCTTTTCTATACTTCCTTCCCTGAGAGCTACAATCTCCAAAAGTTTAAATGCAACGTCAATTGCCATCTTCTATCTCCTTGATTCCCATCTTTCTCTTATCCTTTCTTTCAAATTCCCTCTACCTTGTTTTTTTTCTTTACCTTTTCTATACTTGCTTCCCTGAGAGCTACAATCTCCAAAAGTTTAAATGCAACGCCAATTGCCATATTCTATCTCCTTGATTCCCATCTTTTTCTTATCCTTTCTTTGAAATTCCCTGTACCTTGTTTTTTTTTCTTTACCTTTTCTATACTTGCTTCCCTGAGAGCTACAATCTCCAAAAGTTTAAATGCAACGTCAATTGCCATCTTCTATCTCCTTGATTCCCATCTTTCTCTTATCCTTTCTTTGAAATTCCCTGTACCTTGTTTTTTTTCTTTACCTTTTTTATACTTCCTTCCCTGAGAGCTACAATCTCCAAAAGTTTAAATGCAACGTCAATTGCCATCTTCTATCTCCTTGATTCCCATCTTTCTCTTATCCTTTCTTTGAAATTCCCTCTACCTTGTTTTTTTTCGTTACCTTTTCTATACTTGCTTCCCTGAGAGCTACAATCTCCAAAAGTTTAAATGCAACGTCAATTGCCATCTTCTATCTCCTTGATTCCCATCTTTCTCTTATCCTTTCTTTGAAATTCCCTCTATCTTGTTCTTTTTTCTTTACCTTTTCTATAATTGCTTCCCTGAGAGCTACAATCTCCAAAAGTTTAAATGCAACGTCAATTGCCATCTTCTATCTCCTTGATTCCCATCTTTCTCTTATCCTTTCTTTGAAATTCCCTGTACCTTGTTTTTTTTCTTTACCTTTTCTATACTTGCTTCCCTGAGAGCTACAATCTCCAAAAGTTTAAATGCAACGTCAATTGCCATCTTCTATCTCCTTGATTCCCATCTTTCTCTTATCCTTTCTTTGAAATTCCCTCTATCTTGTTTTTTTTTCTTTACCTTTTCTATACTTGCTTCCCTGAGAGCTACAATCTCCAAAAGTTTAAATGCAACGTCAATTACCATCTTCTATCTCCTTGATTCCCATCTTTCTCTTATCCTTTCTTTCAAATTCCCTCTACCTTGTTTTTTTTCTTTACCTTTTCTATAATTGCTTCCCTGAGAGCTACAATCTCCAAAAGTTTAAATGCAACGTCAATTGCCATCTTCTATCTACTTGATTCCCATCTTTCTCTTAAACTTTTTTTCAAATTCCCTCTACCTTGTTTTTTTTTCTTTACCTTTTCTATACTTGCTTCCCTGAGAGCTACAATCTCCAAAAGTTTAAATGCAACGTCAATTGCCATCTTCTATCTCCTTGATTCCCATCTTTCTCTTAAACTTTCTTTGAAATTCCCTGTACCTTGTTTTTTTTCTTTACCTTTTCTATACTTGCTTCCCTGAGAGCTACAATCTCCAAAAGTTTAAATGCAACGTCAATTGCCATCTTCTATCTCCTTGATTCCCAACTTTCTCTTATCCTTTCTTTGAAATTCCCTCTATCTTGTTTTTTTTTCTTTACCTTTTCTATACTTGCTTCCCTGAGAGCTACAATCTCCAAAAGTTTAAATGCAACGTCAATTGCCATCTTCTATCTCCTTGATTCCCATCTTTCTCTTATCCTTTCTTTCAAATTCCCTCTACCTTGTTTTTTTTTTCTTTACCTTTTCTATAATTGCTTCCCTGAGAGCTACAATCTCCAAAAGTTTAAATGCAACGTCAATTGCCATCTTCTATCTACTTGATTCCCATCTTTCTCTTAAACTTTTTTTCAAATTCCCTCTACCTTGTTTTTTTTTCTTTACCTTTTCTATAATTGCTTCCCTGAGAGCTACAATCTCCAAAAGTTTAAATGCAACGTCAATTGCCATCTTCTATCTCCTTGATTCCCATCTTTCTCTTATCCTTTCTTTGAAATTCCCTCTACCTTGTTTTTTTTTTTTACCTTTTCTATAATTTCTTCCCTGAGAGCCACAATCTCCAAAAGTTTAAATGCAACGTCAATTGCCATCTTCTATCTCCTTGATTCCCATCTTTCTCTTATCCTTTCTTTCAAATTACCTCTACGTTTTTTTCTTTACCTTTTCTATACTTGCTTCCCTGAGAGCTACAATCTCCAAAAGTTTAAATGCAACGTCAATTGCCATCTTCTATCTCCTTGATTCCCATCTTTCTCTTATCCTTTCTTTGAAATTCCCTCTACCTTGTTTTTTTTCTTTACCTTTTCTATACTTGCTTCCCTGAGAGCTATAATCTCCAAAAGTTTAAATGCAACGTCAATTGCCATCTTCTATCTCCTTGATTCCCATCTTTCTCTTATCCTTTCTTTGAAATTCCCTGTACCTTGTTTTTTTTTCTTTACCTTTTCTATACTTCCTTCCCTGAGAGCTACAATCTCCAAAAGTTTAAATGCAACGTCAATTGCCATCTTCTATCTCCTTGATTCCCATCTTTCTCTTCTGCTTTATTTGAAATTCCCTGTACCTTGTTTTTTTTCTTTAAATTTTCTATACTTGCTTCCCTGAGAGCTACAATCTCCAAAAGTTTAAATGCAACGTCAATTGCCATCTTCTATCTCCTTGATTCCCATCTTTCTCTTAAACTTTCTTTGAAATTCCCTCTACCTTGTTTTTTTTCTTTACCTTTTCTATACTTGCTTCCCTGAGAGCTACAATCTCCAAAAGTTGAAATGCAACGTCAATTGCCATCTTCTATCACCTTGATTCCCATCTTTCTCTTATCCTTTATTTCAAATTCCCTCTACCTTTTTTTTTTCTTTACCTTTTCTATACTTGCTTCCCTGAGAGCTACAATCTCCAAAAGTTTAAATGCAACGTCAATTGCCATCTTCTATCTCCTTGATTCCCATCTTTCTCTTATCCTTTCTTTGAAATTCCCTCTATCTTGTTCTTTTTTCTTTACCTTTTCTATAATTGCTTCCCTGAGAGCTACAATCTCCAAAAGTTTAAATGCAACGTCAATTGCCATCTTCTATCTCCTTGATTCCCATCTTTCTCTTATCCTTTCTTTGAAATTCCCTGTACCTTGTTTTTTTTCTTTACCTTTTCTATACTTGCTTCCCTGAGAGCTACAATCTCCAAAAGTTTAAATGCAACGTCAATTGCCATCTTCTATCTCCTTGATTCCCATCTTTCTCTTATCCTTTCTTTGAAATTCCTTCTATCTTGTTTTTTTTTCTTTACCTTTTCTATACTTGCTTCCCTGAGAGCTACAATCTCCAAAAGTTTAAATGCAACGTCAATTGCCATCTTCTATCTCCTTGATTCCCATCTTTCTCTTATCCTTTCTTTCAAATTCCCTCTACCTTGTTTTTTTTTCTTTACCTTTTCTATAATTGCTTCCCTGAGAGCTACAATCTCCAAAAGTTTAAATGCAACGTCAATTGCCATCTTCTATCTACTTGATTCCCATCTTTCTCTTAAACTTTTTTTCAAATTCCCTCTACCTTGTTTTTTTTCTTTACCTTTTCTATACTTGCTTCCCTGAGAGCTACAATCTCCAAAAGTTTAAATGCAACGTCAATTGCCATCTTCTATCTCCTTGATTCCCATCTTTCTCTTAAACTTTCTTTGAAATTCCCTGTACCTTGTTTTTTTTCTTTACCTTTTCTATACTTGCTTCCCTGAGAGCTACAATCTCCAAAAGTTTAAATGCAACGTCAATTGCCATCTTCTATCTCCTTGATTCCCATCTTTCTCTTATCCTTTCTTTGAAATTCCCTCTATCTTGTTTTTTTTTCTTTACCTTTTCTATACTTGCTTCCCTGAGAGCTACAATCTCCAAAAGTTTAAATGCAACGTCAATTGCCATCTTCTATCTCCTTGATTCCCATCTTTCTCTTATCCTTTCTTTCAAATTCCCTCTACCTTGTTTTTTTTTTCTTTACCTTTTCTATAATTGCTTCCCTGAGAGCTACAATCTCCAAAAGTTTAAATGCAACGTCAATTGCCATCTTCTATCGACTTGATTCCCATCTTTCTCTTAAACGTTTTTTCAAATTCCCTCTACCTTGTTTTTTTTTCTTTACCTTTTCTATAATTGCTTCCCTGAGAGCTACAATCTCCAAAAGTTTAAATGCAACGTCAATTGCCATCTTCTATCTCCTTGATTCCCATCTTTCTCTTATCCTTTCTTTGAAATTCCCTCTACCTTGTTTTTTTTTTTTACCTTTTCTATAATTTCTTCCCTGAGAGCCACAATCTCCAAAAGTTTAAATGCAACGTCAATTGCCATCTTCTATCTCCTTGATTCCCATCTTTCTCTTATCCTTTCTTTCAAATTACCTCTACGTTTTTTTTCTTTACCTTTTCTATACTTGCTTCCCTGAGAGCTACAATCTCCAAAAGTTTAAATGCAACGTCAATTGCCATCTTCTATCTCCTTGATTCCCATCTTTCTCTTATCCTTTCTTTGAAATTCCCTCTACCTTGTTTTTTTTCTTTACCTTTTCTATACTTGCTTCCCTGAGAGCTATAATCTCCAAAAGTTTAAATGCAACGTCAATTGCCATCTTCTATCTCCTTGATTCCCATCTTTCTCTTATCCTTTCTTTGAAATTCCCTGTACCTTGTTTTTTTTTCTTTACCTTTTCTATACTTCCTTCCCTGAGAGCTACAATCTCCAAAAGTTTAAATGCAACGTCAATTGCCATCTTCTATCTCCTTGATTCCCATCTTTCTCTTATCCTTTCTTTCAAATTCCCTCTACCTTGTTTTTTTTCTTTACCTTTTCTATACTTGCTTCCCTGAGAGCTACAATCTCCAAAAGTTTAAATGCAACGCCAATTGCCATATTCTATCTCCTTGATTCCCATCTTTTTCTTATCCTTTCTTTGAAATTCCCTGTACCTTGTTTTTTTTTCTTTACCTTTTCTATACTTGCTTCCCTGAGAGCTACAATCTCCAAAAGTTTAAATGCAACGTCAATTGCCATCTTCTATCTCCTTGATTCCCATCTTTCTCTTATCCTTTCTTTGAAATTCCCTGTACCTTGTTTTTTTTCTTTACCTTTTCTATACTTGCTTCCCTGAGAGCAACAATCTCCAAAAGTTTAAATGCAACGTCAATTGCCATCTTCTATCTCCTTGATTCCCATCTTTCTCTTCTGCTTTATTTGAAATTCCCTGTACCTTGTTTTTTTTCTTTAAATTTTCTATACTTGCTTCCCTGAGAGCTACAATCTCCAAAAGTTTAAATGCAACGTCAATTGCCATCTTCTATCTCCTTGATTCCCATCTTTCTCTTAAACTTTCTTTGAAATTCCCTCTACCTTGTTTTTTTCTTTACGTTTTCTATACTTGCTTCCCTGAGAGCTACAATCTCCAAAAGTTGAAATGCAACGTCAATTGCCATGTTCTATCACCTTGATTCCCATCTTTCTCTTATCCTTTATTTCAAATTCCCTCTACCTTTTTTTTTTCTTTACCTTTTCTATACTTGCTTCCCTGAGAGCTACAATCTCCAAAAGTTTAAATGCAACGTCAATTGCCATCTTCTATCTCCTTGATTCCCATCTTTCTCTTATCCTTTCTTTCAAATTCCCTCTACCTTGTTTTTTTTTTCTTTACCTTTTCTATAATTGCTTCCCTGAGAGCTACAATCTCCAAAAGTTTAAATGCAACGTCAATTGCCATCTTCTATCTACTTGATTCCCATCTTTCTCTTAAACTTTTTTTCAAATTCCCTCTACCTTGTTTTTTTTTCTTTACCTTTTCTATAATTGCTTCCCTGAGAGCTACAATCTCCAAAAGTTTAAATGCAACGTCAATTGCCATCTTCTATCTCCTTGATTCCCATCTTTCTCTTATCCTTTCTTTGAAATTCCCTCTACCTTGTTTTTTTTTTTTACCTTTTCTATAATTTCTTCCCTGAGAGCCACAATCTCCAAAAGTTTAAATGCAACGTCAATTGCCATCTTCTATCTCCTTGATTCCCATCTTTCTCTTATCCTTTCTTTCAAATTCCCTCTACGTTTTTTTTCTTTACCTTTTCTATACTTGCTTCCCTGAGAGCTACAATCTCCAAAAGTTTAAATGCAACGTCAATTGCCATCTTCTATCTCCTTGATTCCCATCTTTCTCTTATCCTTTCTTTGAAATTCCCTCTACCTTGTTTTTTTTTCTGTACCTTTTCTATACTTTCTTCCCTGATAGCTACAATCTCCAAAAGTTTAAATGCAACGTCAATTGCTATCTTCTATCTCCTTGATTCCCATCTTTCTTTTATCCTTTCATTGAAATTCCCTCTACCTTGTTTTTTTTCTTTGCCTTTTCTATACTTGCTTCCCTGATAGCTACAATCTCCAAAAGTTTAAATGCAACGTCAATTGCCATCTTCTATCTCCTTGATTCCCATCTTTCTCTTAAACTTTCTTTGAAATTCCCTGTACCTTGTTTTTTTTCTTTACCTTTTCTATACTTGCTTCCCTGAGAGCTACAATCTCCAAAAGTTTAAATGCAACGTCAATTGCCATCTTCTATCTCCTTGATTCCCATCTTTCTCTTATCCTTTCTTTGAAATTCCCTCTATCTTGTTTTTTTTTTCTTTACCTTTTCTATAATTGCTTCCCTGAGAGCTACAATCTCCAAAAGTTTAAATGCAACGTCAATTGCCATCTTCTATCTCCTTGATTCCCATTTTCTCTTACCTTTCTTTCAAATTCCCTCTACCTTGTTTTTTTACTTTACCTTTTCTATACTTGCTTCCCTGAGAGCTACAATCTCCAAAAGTTTAAATGCAACGTCAATTGCCATCTCCTATCTCCTTGATTCCCATCTTTCTCTTATCCTTTCTTTGAAATTCCCTGTACCTTGTTTTTTTTTCTTTACCTTTTCTATACTTGCTTCCCTGAGAGCTACAATCTCCAAAAGTTTAAATGCAACGTCAATTGCCATCTTCTATCTCCTTGATTCCCATCTTTCTCTTATCCTTTCTTTGAAATTCCCTGTACCTTGTTTTTTTCTTTACCTTTTCTATACTTGCTTCCCTGAGAGCTACAATCTCCAAAAGTTTAAATGCAACGTCAATTGCCATCTTCTATCTCCTTGATTCCCATCTTTCTCTTCTGCTTTATTTGAAATTCCCTGTACCTTGTTTTTTTTCTTTAAATTTTCTATACTTGCTTCCCTGAGAGCTACAATCTCCAAAAGTTTAAATGCAACGTCAATTGCCATCTTCTATCTCCTTGATTCCCATCTTTCTCTTATCCTTTCTTTGAAATTCCCTCTATCTTGTTTTTTTTTCTTTACCTTTTCTATAATTGGTTCCCTGAGAGCTACAATCTCCAAAAGTTTAAATGCAACGTCAATTGCCATCTTCTATCTCCTTGATTCCCATCTTTCTCTTATCCTTTCTTTGAAATTCCCTCTATCTTGTTTTTTTTTTCTTTACCTTTTCTATAATTGGTTCCCTGAGAGCTACAATCTCCAAAAGTTTAAATGCAACGTCAATTGCCATCTTCTATCTCCTTGATTCCCATCTTTCTCTTATCCTTTCTTTGAAATTCCCTCTATCTTGTTTTTTTTTTCTTTACCTTTTCTATAATTGGTTCCCTGAGAGCTACAATCTCCAAAAGTTTAAATGCAACATCAATTGCCATCTTCTATCTCCTTGATTCCCATCTTTCTCTTATCCTTTCTTTGAAATTCCCTCTACCTTGTTTTTTTGTCTTTGCCTTTTCTATAATTGCTTCCCTGAGAGCTACAATCTCCAAAAGTTTAAATGCAACGTCAATTGCCATCTTCTATCTCCTTGATCCCCATCTTTCTCTTATCCTTTCTTTCAAATTCCCTCTACCTTGTTTTTTTTCTTTACCTTTTCTATACTTGCTTCCCTGATAGCTACAATCTCCAAAAGTTTAAATGCAACGTCAATTGCCATCTTCTATCTCCTTGATTCCCATCTTTCTCTTATCCTTTCTTTCAAATTCCCTCTACCTTGTTTTTTTTTCTTTACTTTTTCTATACTTGCTTCCCTGATAGCTACAATCTCCAAAAGTTTAAATGCAACGTCAATTGCCATCTTCTATCTCCTTGATTCCCATCTTTCTCTTATCCTTTCTTTCAAATTCCCTCTACCTTGTTTTTTTTTTCTTTACCTTTTCTATAATTGCTTCCTTGAGAGCTACAATCTCCAAAAGTTTAAATGCAACGTCAATTGCCATCTTCTATCTCCTTGATTCCCATCTTTCTCTTATCCTTTCTTTCAAATTCCCTCTACCTTGTTTTTTTTCTTTACCTTTTCTATACTTGCTTCCCTGAGAGCTACAATCTCCAAAAGTTTAAATGCAACGTCAATTGCCATCTTCTATCTCCTTGATTCCCATCTTTCTCTTATACTTTCTTTCAAATTCCCTCTACCTTGTTTTTTTCTTTACCTTTTCTATGCTTGCTTCCCTGAGAGCTACAATCTCCAAAAGTTTAAATGCAACGTCAATTGCCATCTTCTCTCTCCTTGATTCCCATCTTTCTCTTATCCTTTCTTTCAAATTCCCTGTACCTTTTTTTTTAACTTTTCTATAATTGCTTCCCTGAAAGCTACAATCTCCAAAAGTTTAAATGCAACGTCAATTGCCATCTTCTATCTCCTTGATTCCCATCTTTCTCTTATCCTTTCTTTGAAGTTCCCTGTACCTTTTTTTTTTTTAACTTTTCTATAATTGCTTCCCTGATAGCTACAATCTCCAAATGTTTAAATGCCACGTCAATTGCCATCTTCTATCTCCTTGATTCCCATCTTTCTCTTATCTTTTCTTTGAAATTCCCTCTATCTTGTTTTTTTCTTACTGTACACTTGCTTGAGTTAAACGTTTATAAAAACACAAAAAAAACAGATAATCGTTTTTTGTATATTGCCCATGAAGCGGAACATAATTATTAAATATACGTTAATAATCTTTGAATTAATCAATTTATAATTAACAAACAAACGATATATATATATATATTCTGAGTATGAAGCCTGGGTTCGAATCTCACCATGGTCGATTTGTCAGTAAGTTGATTTCTTGATTAGAGTAGAAATGGCAGATAAAAATGACTGTTCTGATTGTAAAAGCGTTTGACCTAGCTGCCAGTCTAGTAGCTCGAGTAAATCCGTGGGGCTAAGCTCGTCGGAGCAGAAACCGTGAAAATATTTGTAAAAATGACAAAAAGATGTCAGATCTTGTCGCCAAGAAAGCGAATGGAGTCTAGCTGTTAAGTCGATTACATTGCAGATATACCTTTAATAAAATATAATTATGTTTGTATTTATCTAATTAAATATCTTCATTCGTATTTATTTTTATGAATTAATTTTACTTACCCAGATTCATGCAGGACTGGAACAATTTCTTTGCCTTTTTGACGGCCATAAGTTCTCCGTCTTTGCTACTTTCCTGTAACAAACCTATATAACATCTTTATTAGCAGAAACTCATCGCAAGTTCATAAAGTTTTGAAAATACTTTTAAAAGTATGCATGTATGCTCTGTGGAAATGTTAATTACTTTTATTGTATCAAATTCTTCTTCTTCTTCTTCTTCTTCTATGTGCCGTGTCCCTTCAGAACGTAGGCAATTATGGTCTTCGACATCTCCCTAGCACGATTTCTCCTGTTACCCCATTCAAACCCCCGCTTTGCCATCCACTTGCTCAAACACATCAAATTGTTCTTTTGCCCTGTCTCTCTTTCCCGCTTTCTGACATGTGAGTATAAAATTCTCCAAGACATTCTTCCTCATCACATGCCTCAAGAACTTTAGCTGTCTTTTCCTGATGTTAAATATGAGTTTCCTTTTCGTTTTCATCCTCTCCAAAACCTCATCGTTGCTCACATGTTCGGTCCATGGTATTCTCAGCATCCTTCTGTAGAAACCACATTTCGTTTGCTTCAAGTCTCTCCTTCATTTTTGACGAGATTTTCCATAATTCACTATTCACTGCCACAAATTTTCAAGTTCATACATCACTTTCATGGGAAATTATTCAAATCTTTTACAACATACCTATTTACAAATACACAAATGATTTCAAAATTACACAACGACATATACTATCTCTCTCTTTCTGTCACTCTCTCTCTCTATATATATATATATATATATAGTCGAGCGAATTAACAAATATACATATGAGGGTACACACATGTATAATATTATTATTTAGGTGTTAATAAAACAGTTCTCAATGTAGTATGAACATAGATATTTTGTATTGATTTTCTGAAACGCAGCTTAAAAGTGGCATAAGGCCAAAAGAATGAGGTTTCCAGTATGGATCCAATGAACTACTCAGTTGAAACGGATTCTAGTGTGACAAGCTTGCTAACCATTACACCACACCGAGGTACTCAAACAGATATATCCAGATGTTATGACAAAAAAAAAATGTTTTTTAGAATCATACAAACCTCGATGAAAGTGTTTAAGATCCTGAAGTAACTCCACATTAATTTTGAAATGTCAGTCATTTTAAACTACCAGTCGCGCGTTCGTAAAAATCCTTGTTGTACGCTTAAAATCATTGGAAAATCAGTTATTATACATCGCCTGAAGATACCGTAAGGTTGAAACCAAGGTTGCGTAAATAACTGGTTTCCAAATGAAAAATATTTAAAAGACCTACATTATATATGTATTGAGCACTTTTTGATACAACTGTATACTGTACTGGTCTTACTTAACCACCAAAACTGTCTTAATATATATATATATATATATATATATATATATATATATATATATATATATGTCAGTATGCGGTGTAGATATAGAAGAATGCAAAGGAGTATCCTGTACATACAGTGGTAGGATATCTCTCTAATTCAAATATAAGAAAAATTAAGGCAGACACGTTATTTCATGGTGTAGGCCTATTTCAGGTGAACCATCAGCTTCTGTTTTTATTGTACAAAAGATTTTACACGAATCTTTTGTACAATAATGCTGATGATGGTTCGCCTGAAATAGGTCTACACTTTCGATTTACCATGAAATAACGTGTCTGCTTTTTTTTACACACACACACATATATATATATATATATATATATATATATATATATATACTGTAATGGTTGTTACAATATTTTTATTAATTCATAGTCTCACTACACAAAGATTTTCATGTTTCGAAGCCAGCGCATTATGTTGTTGGCTTCATCCTCAGGTGATTTTTTTGGAAATGAGAATTATCTAGTTGAAAAGCCAGTTTGTGTTGGATTTGTTTTGTTTTTTGTTTTTTGGCGGGGGGTGTTAGAGGGGTTGGTCTGTATTTTGAATTCTGTTGACCTTTTTAAGGTTTTACGGTTAAGTGTTTGTTTGTGGCTGAGTTAAGGATGGGTTAATCTATTAACCTTGTGAGGGCTGAGGCTGCTGGCGCCTTGCGTGTTGTTATTTGGTTTAGGGGTTGGTAGGTGTTGTTTTGTTATGGGTTGGTTTTATCTTAATTTAATTTATGTTATTTTGTATTGGGGTGTGTGCTTTCTTTGTTTGTTATTTTTTTGTTTTTTATAAAATATATCTTTCATAAAACATATTTTATAATATTCTATAATATTTAAACTACTTTATAATGTTATAAAATATAATATATTTCTTTTATAAAATCTATCCTTTATAAGACATATTTTATAAATATAAATTTTTTTTTTTTATTTATCTACTATTCTGCTGCACCTGCATTATTTTTTGTTGGTATTGTATAGGGTTTGTTTTCTTTTTCTGTTTATTTATAGGGTTGGTTGTGTGTATTTTTTTTTTTTTTTTGGTGGGGGGGTGTTCTGGTTGGGGTGTTTTTTTGTTTAATTAAATTTTAGCGAGAAATATTTGCGAGGTTTGCATATTACTGCTAATTCGTCTCTACGGTTTAATAAATCGTTGCTGTTAGGGTACTGAAGAATGTGTAGTTTTTCACTTAGACATAAAGGGCAGATGTCATTATGTGAGTTGCAAGTTCTAGTTTTTTCTACGATTTTCCATTTTACTTTGGGTTTCTGTTTTGAATCCTTTAGCTTCCAAAAGTATGTGGAAAGGGATGTTTGGTTTCGGTATAAGCTGTTTTTAAATGAGGTTAGGTGCAAGTACCAGCGCTGCTTAAAAGTATTCTTAGTTGATCCGATATACACTTTATTTATAGTTGGATTTTCGATGGATGTTATGTTGCATTGATAGATTATTGAGTTTGTTCTGCATTTATTTTGTAGTGGGCGCTAGGGTTTCTACAATTACACACGTTTTCATTGTTGGGTTTAGTTGGGTTTTGGTTGCCGGTTTTATTTTGGTTTACGTGTTGATTTAGGAGTTATATATATATATATATATATATATATATATATACTACTGAATATAAACGAAGAAAATATTTGCAACGTTCAAAACATTAATTTGAAGTGCTCAATACAAAAATAGAGCAACAAATAGTTATTATTAATTAATACGTTAGAACATATGCAAATTACAAACTAGTACAAAATTTTACATTTTGTTTCGGCATTGAAAGAAATATCTCTAATCAGGTAGTTACTAATGATGGTACTAATCATTACCATCATTGTTAACTACTGTCTGTTGAATTAATCCAGTGCCTTGACCCAAAACGACCGAAACTGTGAATTTTCACAATAAAGACGAGAACAATAGTCAGAACAATTGAAATAGTGTAAATAGTTATAATACTTCTTCTCAGAAATATAGACAGATAGTAAAAAACGCTAGTGTTAACTATTTAAGGAAAATAAAATGAAGGAAGTTAGTGTGTTTCTTATAATAGAATGCTTACCAATCATACGCTTATTGACGATTTTTCGTACATTTTGGAAAGTTCCAATGCTATCCTCGTCAGCCGGGATACGGTGACTTTTAATCCACGAGCCGCAGGCATGTTCATAAAAATTTTCGCAAGGACTGACCGAGGTGTTGATTGATTCCAGAATTTCCGATGCTATTTAAAATAAACAAAATCAAATGAATGAAAAATGAACACAGTCGCCCGCGTGAGTGAACTTAGATATTTTGAACTGCCACTCCTCACAAAACAACCGCTTCAACTACCTAATAGCTAAACGAACTGGTCGCTAAGTGAATATTTTTACCTGACTGATATTCTGGCCATAAAAAACACGTAATAAGTTAGTTTTAGACAGTATTAATGTCACTTTTAAGTACCACGTTTTTATTTCGAAATGTTTATACAGTACACTGTAGGAACGTCCACTCATTTTTATAACTAACTTTTCAATTGAATTTCTTGAAACTTTTATTTTAGTTTTAACTAAATTATGAAATGTACTATTTCCAGTAAGCAAAATACTCTGGTATATTTCAAACAGAAACTATATTGATAGGCATCTAAAATTTTGAGATTTTTTTTTATTTTCCGGGTATTTTATAGCGATCGACACATTTGTAAACAAAAGTTAATTCTCGGTTTTAAAATCTGTTAAAAATAAAATGTACATCGGTGACACATTATTTTTAAAAAATTATCAAATTTAATGCTAAATTAATTTGATTGACACAAGTATTACTTATTTACAGCATGAAATTTCGAATAAAACTAATTCTTAAACACAGATTTTAACTTTCTGGCCTTTCCGTCGTATGTGTTGACAGATTTCACAGATGCAAGATAAGATAAGATAAAAGTATATGACGATTACAAGTGATATAATTGTACAATTTTTCCTGGATTACAAGTGACATAGTTGTACAATTTTTCAGGGAAAGGGAAGAAACCCTGAAACACATGACCTTTTAATTTACACATATGAATTACCAAAGAAAGAAACAGTTTCAAATACACAAAAATAACAATTAAAAATTATTTTAATCATAGGGAGGCCGAACGATTTGTATTAAACTTTTTAATTTTCGATTAGTAAATATAATCTTTGCTTAATAATTTTATAAACTAAACCCTTCAAATCTTTGAAGTATTATTAAAGGATACCACCAATGTAACAAATTGATTTTATAATATAAAAGAAAAAACTGTTCTTTTATCCAATTCGATATTGAAGAATACTATCCATCGATATCAAGGAAACTGTTACAGCATTAGAATTTGCCACTGTTTATTCAGATTTATGGGAAGAGCAGAGAAACTTAATAATGAATGAAAAAAAATCTGTTCTCATTCATAAAAAAGAACAGTGGAGAAAAATTAATTCCAAGGAAAATAACTTTGATATAACAATGGGATCTTTAAACTTTGCCGTGTCTTCAAATCTGGTTGGTATATTTGTACTACACAATCTTACAGCCCATAAGGATATAAATACTGAAGATATTGGATTATACTGGGATGATGGCTTTATGATAGTGAGAAATGCCACAAATTTTAAAACACATAAAATTAGAAAGATAATAGAGAATATAAAAACCTTAATTTAAAAGTGACTATTAATACAAATATAAAAAAGTAGATTTCCTCGATGTGACTTTAGATTCAGAAAAGTATGTATACCAATCATCTAAAAAAACCAAATAGAAATCCTTTATATATCCACCCAAAATCTAACCATCGTCCATCCATTATTAAGCATATATCTTCATCCGTAGAATGTAGAAGTAGTACAAATTCAGCAAAGGAAGAAGTGTTTAATAAGCATAGTAATTTTTATAATACTACCTTTTAAAATAGTGGATAAAAAGACCAAATATTAAATATGTAAAAGAGAAGATCTACCCCACCATCAGAAAAAATAGGAATAGAAATATTATTTAGTATACACCCGCTTTCAACCAAATGATTAGCAGTAAATTAGAAAAAAGCTTCCTCGCTTTGATTAAGAAAAATTTTCCCAAAAATAAATTCAGTAAGATTTCCAATAAAATACTTTTAAATTAAGTTATAGTTGCATGAATAAACTGGAAAAAAAAACTATAAAAAATTCATAATATTTTAAATAAAGATTTAAACCTAATTAAAAATAAGAATTACCCAATTCCTGAAATGATGAATTTGAACAATAATAAATGTAATTGTAGAAACTCTGTAGAGTTTCCTTTGGATAACAGGTACCTTGCAGAATCCGTTTTCTATCAATGTACGATTTCTTCTGAGGAAAACCCTAGTAATGTAAAGGTTTGTGTGGCTAGCACTAAAAACTCCCCCCACCCCACCCTAAAAAAGATTTTATCAAAACACGTCTTCGTTTAAGAATAATAATAATAATAATAATAATAATAATAATAATAATAATAATAATAAGTACAAAAATCGAACATCCCTATCAAAATATAATTGGTATCTAAAAGAAACAAATAAAGCACCCACAATGAAATGGAAATTTTTTTAAAAAAGCTAGAATATGTAAATCTTTAAACGACTCATACCTCTTGTATCTAGATGAAAAACTATAAGTTATTAAATTTCTTAAGAACAAAAATCTATTAAATAAATGTAATGAAAATAATCTCATATGTAAACATTGCAAAATGTTCACCTTAGAATATGGTTAAAAAGATTCTTCGTAATTTTTTAAAAATAAAAATGTTTATTAACTTATATATATCTAATAATTTGTTTTATATTATGAAAGAATAATGATTAAGTAGATATTATAATAATTAAATTGATATTTCAATTTTTAATAATTAAATAGATATTTTTAAATGTATTATGATATTAAGAGTTGTATTAGAATATAAGAATAATATGATAGAATTTATGAAAATAATAAAATAAATTTTACATTTTTAATAAATAAATAGAAAATTTTCTTAGTTACAAAATTAAGTTTTCGGAAAAATTAGAATAAAATGCATTCTAAATCGAAATAAAAAATATTAAAATTACACTCAAAAGTCCATAAGTTGATCAAAAATATAAAATGTTTTATTTTCTTTTTTTGTTTTAGAAGATGATGAGATACAGAGAAAACTAAGAGAATAATAACAATAATGGATACATCAATGGAAATAGAGTCTAAACAGGGGTTTTGATCGACTGACTCTTTTGTCGTTAAGACTGAAAGAAGAAATCATGTATTCCCCTAAAATATAAACTTTCTTTTTTCAAATTTAAAGTGGATCTCGATTCTGATTAGCTAAACTGGACACACACATCAATTTTTCTGTCCTCCACATCCACAAATAACAAACATTCTTTCTTATATTCAAATGAAAATCATTTTCACAACAATGATCTAACATTGCCTGATGAAGAGGTAAAAATCTCGAAACATAGAAATTTCCGCGTCGCAATGTAAACTTGTACAGAAACTGATCCAAATAATCGCTTTGCCATTGTCCCCGTCTCAGCCAACTCAAAAAGACCGCCTAGCATTCCAAAAACGAACGATCTTCTGCCTTTTATACAGCTTAGGGCCATGTAATCTGCATATGAGCAACGAGACTTTTCGTTACTTCGCGAGAACTAGCCAACATAAACCAGCTGTGCGCCGCCATGTTAGTTTTCTATTTGCAATTAACACGAAGCGCACACGCGTGGATATTTCTCAGGTAGGTCATTTTTGCTCACGACTCCTTTTCTTCCGACGAGTCTTTCTTTTAATTACAACAAAACTATATTAATTTCAAATAAACAAATTTAATTATATGATGTTCTTATTCGTCAGGGTTGGTTGAAAGTTAGGTCCCGGTTTTTTCTTGTTTATATAGAGTATGCCAAAAATCCAAAACTAACGCTAGACAACAGAATCAAACAACTACCGAACTTAGAACCATTCATTAAGCTAAAAGACCATAAAGATAGCTTCCTAAAAAATATAAAATAACATGCAAACAAAGAAACCCCACAAAATCTAACGTCGGAATAATAAGTAAACAAATAGCAGAAGAAATTTACACAAAAACAAGGCGTAAACTAGAAATAAACCAATGAAAAAACACAAAAGAATTGATACAACAATATTACCAACAAAGAGGAAGGCTCATTCATACAAGTAGACATAAAATATTTGTACCCATCCATCAAAGAACAAACATTAAATAATGCACTAAACTTAACAATCCGGCAACAAGGCCTCTGATTTCGAGGTTGCCACGAGCATGGAACCACCTCTTAATTGCTGTTGTTCCTAAGTCCACTCTGACCCGGGGTGGTAGCATCTGTTAGGGTCCCAGCTATGGGCAAATAGTTGGCTCTCTAAGCAGGGGTCAAAACACTATGAATGTATAAAAACAAACTTTTATTAAATATATACATAAAAATGTTTGAAGGAAAAATATTACCAACAAAACTTTTTTCAATTAAAAATATTACAATACTGGTGGAAGATGGAAAAATAAACTTTATTCAATAAATATTAAAATGTAAGGGGAGTGTAAACATACAATTCCACAAGAGTGAAATAAAAAAGAAAAAATGTTACACTCACAATCCCTCCAGTAATTGTAAGGAGAGTAGGAAACGCTCTTTCTGCTTGCACAGGCTGGGCTGCTGGAGTTTAAGGCAAATAGCTTCCAAAACACGAAGATGATATGCCGTTCGAGCACTGTGCAGAACAGTGAACCAATTGTCTTGATACGAAGAGGCACATGCCTGACTGTCCAGCAGGTGTTGGCCGATTGCTGAATCCAGAACAGCTTGGGTTGTTCTTATTGATCTGAGAGGGCTACCCGAACGTATATTAGCGGGGGCGTGTTGTGCAACCCGCGTATCCAACCTCAGATTGGTTCGTCCGATATATACCGCATCACAGCGGCATTTAAACCTATAAACAACAGAACTTCTTCGAAAATAGAACAACCTATCTTTACTAAAGGATGGAAACACAGGTCTTGTCTGAAAAACAACACCTAACTGAACCGAATAATAGCCGGACGAAACACATGCCATGGCATGGCAATTTCAAATACAATGGACAGCGACGAGGTCCTTTACTTGTTGGTTCTTTGAAACGTTTGATCTTACGCTCAATCACACGTTTCACTACATTGGTAGGGTATCCTCGAGAATATTTAGCAAGCAAAGTAATTCACTGCTTAAACACTCCGGAGAACAGATGTTAAGGGCAAGATGAACCAATGTTTCAATTAGACCTATTTAACGGGACTTAGGAACAAACGAGTTCCAACTGGTATACAAACCAGTGAAGGTAGGTTTGCGAAAGACCGAAGTAACGAAAACAATATATAATGTTCATACAAACAAATTAAAAAAATACGTTGAAATTATTCCATTTCGTAAAATAAAATGGTCTTATTGTTTACACGTTTTAATATTAGGATACGAAAACAGATCAGATATGAATATAACGAAAAATAAGGAAAATGTCTGTTTAACGGATTTATTTCGGGGAATTGTCTACCAGCAAATGCCTTCCCCTGGTCAAGTAGTTTAGACACGTTTGATTAATTGATGGTTTTCCTTCTGTCTAGGGGTTGTAGCTTTGAATCCTTTTGGAGGATGCATATTTCCCTAACAAGATTTCTTGAATATTCAAGTCACTATAGATATGTGTGTTCAGATTCTTCTTCTATGTGACCTGTCCCTTCAGGACGTAGGTGATCATGGTTCTCCACGTCTCCCTATCCCTTGTGGCTCATAGTATGTTTGCTCCTGTTACTCCTGGCAACCCCCGTTCTGTCATCCACCTGATCAGACCCTGCAAATATGTTATCCGCTGCCTTCCTCTGTCTCTCCTTCCTTCTATCTGGCCAGTCAGTATCAGGCTCTCCTTCCTTATTGCATGTCCCAGGAACTTCAGTTGTCTCTTCCTGATGCTCAGTATTAATTTCCTTTTTGTTGCTATTCATTCCAACACCTCGTTGTTGCTTGCATGATATCCGCAGCATCCTTCTGTAGAACCACATTTCCGCTGCTTCCAGTTTTGTCCTCATTTTCGGTGATATTGTCCAGCATTCACTGCCGTATTAAAGAACTGACATCACATAGTAATCCAGCACTCTTTTCTTTGTTTCTAGTGAAATTTTCCTGTGTGTTAGTACTTTACTCTGCTTCTGGAACGCGTCCTTTGCCATGCCAATTCGCCTTCGGATCTCTGTGTGGCACTTTCCATCTCCTGTTAGAAAACTTCCTAGGTATTTAAATTTTTGCACTTGCTTGATTCTGGTATCCCCCACCTGCATTTGGCATTTTGAGTTGCACCTTTTGCTGATGACCATGCATTCAGTTTTCTTGCAGCTTATTTGTAGTCCTTTTTTGTCACTCACCACCGCTACCTTCTGTAGGAGGTCTTGTAGTTTCCTTTCCGTGTCTGCAATCAGCAATGTATCATCTGCGTACCTTATGTTGTTCAAGTTGTGGCCTCCAATAACAAGTCCTGGCGTGTGATCTAGGGTGCTCAAAAATATTCTCGCTGTACAAGTTGAACAGATCCGGTGAAAAGACACATCCTTGTCTTACGCCTCTTTCTATCTTTCTAAATCTACTGAAATCGTTACCTGTCCGTATGCAGGCCGTTTGCAGCCAGTGGTCAATTCAGGGTTATTAAGTAGAGATTTACTTTAGTCTCTCTATCAAATTAGACATCGGATCAATATGAAAGAAAACTATAAAATGAATATAATATTGACAACATATTGTAAAAGTATTCAGCAAAATCTACAGATTACACTCGCCTTTAATCTTACTTTCTTTTTTTATTTATTCTTCCCTCGTCTTTTTCATTCGTTTTTTCACTCTTTCTTTATTTCTTACTTTGTGTTTTTCATTCATCTTTCTTCGTTTCATGTCGTTCCAATTCTTTTGGTTTTTCTTTCTTTCATCTTGCCTTTTATTTTATTCACTTTCAATTACAACAAGATTTGTGTTTCTTACTTTGCCATACTTTCCCTTTGACAAACATTTTCTTTCAAGTCTGTGTTTTTCAGATTTTGTTTTGTCTTCGTCTTCATTACTTATTTATGAATCTTCAGTTTCTTGCTTTTTTGCGTTTCAGCAGGTAGACGCAAACGACACTTTCTCAACCTCCAATTTCTCACTTTATTTAAGAAAGCAGGTTCCAAGAGTAACAGTACCAAAAATAGTAACCGATCTTTTACAATAAAAAATTCAGAATTGAAGTATAGATAGATAGATAGATAGATAGATAGATAGATAGATAGATAGATGGGTGATAACTTCGGAATTTTAGCTGCTGTAAGCTTGGATGTGCGGTTGCTGTAAGGGATAATGGCTCGGAATTTTTAATATTTTTGAAGAAGTTCTGTTGTTTATAAATTTAGATGCCGCTGCGATGCGGTATATATGAGACGAACCAATCTGAGGTTGGAGACACGGGTTGCACAACACGTCCCCGCTAATATAAGTTCGGGTAGCCCTCTCAGACCAATAAGAACAACCCAAGCTGTTCTGGATTCAGCAATCGGCCAACAGTCAGACATGTGCCTCTTCGTATCAGGACAATTGTTTCACTGTTCTGCACATCTTCGTGTTTTGCAAGTGTTGGCCGAAAGGTTTCTCGGGTTGGGATAATTATGACGTCTATTTTCTTCATATATATATATATATATATATATATATATATATATATATATTCAGGTGAAGAGAACTCAGTTTTACAATTTTGAATGCCCCGGCATTTATTTTATTATGAGCAGTACTCAATATAATAAATATCATAATATATATATATATATATATATATATATATATATAGCTTAATATAACCCTATAGTTATGAATTAATTGTTCATTGCGACACATAAATTTCTATGTTTCGAGATAGATTCTCTTCATCAGGCAATGTTTGATGTTGGTTGTACAAATGATTTACATTTAAAAACATTTGTAAATGTAAATCATTTTTACAAGCAACATCAAACATTGCCTGATGAAGAGAATCTATCTCGAAACAAAAAATTAATTCATAACTATATATATATATATATATAATTTAAATAATATAGTCGCCAACCTATAACAATAATATAGTTCCCAATGTATAATAGTCATATTACCATCTGACATACGATAACTAACATGCTTAATACAAAATCGTTTCCACCTGTAACTACAAATGGTGGTAAGGTAAAAACGTCGAAATATTCAAACAATGCTTTTTAAAGATAAGTAATTAACTTACCAGCCAACAAACAGTGACTTTTAAAACAGTAGTTTTCTGTGTCTGAAATTGAAGGAATAAAATCATTTATTTAATTAAACATTTTTGCATGAAAAAGTACAGCCTTAAGATACAATGTGACGAAATAACACACACACACACACACACACACACACACACACATATATATATATAATATTTATTCAGAAATTATAACATGGATATGTTACAATATCACTAAAAAAAGTAGCTATTTTGCTTCGACACTTCTTGTGTCTTGTCAAGTGATGTGGTTTATTTTAAATTGAATGGTTTTAAAAGATTAAAAACAATCAAACCCCCTTTAATCAGGGAGGCATTGTTGTATGTACAATGTGGACCAATCAGATTCTAATTTGGAGAATATGTGGGCATATATATGTGTGTGTGTGGGGGGGTGTTTCGCTGTCTCGATCAGCCAGTTGTGGCTATACCCGTATTATTACACACTTGTGCAAATTAATTGAAACAAAACGAGTAATGTCTTCCTAGGATCTTTCACACTTTCCCTGATCACGTATACGTCGTCTCTTGGCGTCGTTTTCTTTTCTTTTCCGACCGCATTTTCTTTTGCGTTTTGGAATCCTGGATCCAGTTTGTTTCTTCGCTTTGTTGACACGACTAACAGTTGTAAGGCTAACATCAACAATATCCACGATGAAACAATATCCGCGATCTCTCTGTAAGGCTTGTGGGTGTGTTCGTGCAGCGTTTCAATTTTCATACGCTTCTTTCGAATAACGTCTATTGCAAACAATGGCCATAAGACAACTGACAGTCAAAACAGTAGTGTCTGGGCCTGATAAAAATCTAGTGCAAACACAGATGATGCAATATTTTTCAAGGTCAATCAAATTTCATCATGCACCCCGAAAAAAGACTCATGTTACTGCACACCACTGCAAATGACCTAATCTGAGGAAAAATAGAAATCGATAAGACCCTGTCACTCCAGTGGGTCTAAAACTGACAAAAAAAGAAATTAAAACAGCTCTTTCAATTTAGTGCCCAAGAGTGTATTTATAAATTTGTTTTTGCCTGAAACACACTTCTTAAAGACATATTCCTAAAAATGTCGGTCATATATAGTTTGACTAGCAGTATAGCCCGGCGTTGCTCCGGTGTAATGAAAGTTTTAAAACTAATTCATGGTCCTGGAGCTCAGACTCTTTGGACGTTGGCACGAAATACCAAAAAGCAATAGTTGTTTCCAGTTAAAGCGAAACCGTAGACTGAAAGAAAAATGAATGGATGTAAGTGAAATTTTGATTTCCTGGTATCGATATCAAATAAGATTTTTTCGTCGTAAACTGAATTTTGAAGGGTAAATAAGTCCTCTGAGTAAATGGTATCATAGCTGAGACTAAGAACTACAATTATACCTACTTAGAGCCAAACCTGAAGCAAAAACTAAAATCAAAGGGCTGAAAAAATAAAAACATATAGGCAGATAAACAGATACACACACAAACATCTTGCCTTTGATATATATATATATATATATATATATATATATATATATTATCGAGTTTCTGCACTATTCTAAGAACTGCAACCCTGAAACTTCTGAATATCGTTTCTTATGTCTTTGTCTATGAGTGTATCAAATTTGGTTAAAATCGGATCATTCCTTCTATAACCTGATTTTTTCGATTAACGATTTTCGATATTTATCGGGGGTACCTCAACACAAAACCTAGCTAAGAACACTTGCAGACGCTTATAGTACAACTGTGTAAATTTTCAAGAAAAATGGTTCAAGGTCTATAAATAACGGACACACACACACACACACACACAGAGACAAAGTTCTATTTATAAATTAGTTTAGATTTCACCGGTAAGTTGTTGTTGTCGATGATAATGTTGGTTGTTCTGATGGTCTTTTTTTACTATAGCCTGCAGGAATCTCTTCTTCCGGCTGTATCAGAGCAACAGGTTTGATTATAACAGACATCCCCGTCACTGTTTGTAATGAGTTAAGCGTGTCCTCGAGAAAGTGAAGTTACTGTTTTCTGATAGAATAAAACAACGTATAGCCTCTCACAAGTTCGATTCTAGACATTATTGGCGATTCTCCAAGAGTGTGCTAAACAACAGCAAATCTTCAATTAGATGTTCTGGCATCTAGAGCAATCAAGGTTGAGTATTTTGCGCGGAGTTCTCTTCCGACTTTACACTCAACTCATCTGATGCACTCATGCTTGATTTCCACCTTTTGAACGGAGCCTTTACTGAATGATATACGCATAAGCCCGTCACTGGTTTCAGATTAATTTCCAATCCAGACGCCCACATGTCGAGCTAATGTAACGAGATCTTTGCAATTATCCTAAAGAAATGTACTCCCCAAAGTCTACAACAATTCTCTTACTTCCTGCTTCAGCTTGTTGGAAGTTCTCCTCTGTAGTTCCTGTTTTCAAGAATTCTAGAGAACGCTCTGTCCCCTTAAATTATCAACTTATTAATTGCTTTTCAGCAATTAACGAAATCCGTGATAATGACAACTCCTCGTGTTAAACGCATATTGTCTTTTATCCGTCCGGGCGACCGGATGTTACATGGTACGAGCCACGACACAACAAATTTAATCGATGCTGACCAGGTATTTCGATTTATGTCCCTTTTTCGCCGAAATGATGTGGCTTCCATTTGTCTTCTCTGCGAATATTTTCATGGCAACTGATCTGATGTGCTTTTTCTATGCTTCCTCGAATACATGAATTTAAGCGTGCTACTAGACTGGCATCTAACTCCCACCCCACCTTTTTACCTTCTACCCCAAAAGTTTCTTTTCTAGCACTTCCCTTCCGTTTCCTTTCTTCCCTGATAACGAAAATCTTCAGAAGTTTAAATGCAACGTCAATCGTCATCTTATTTCTTCTTAAACTTCGTTCATTTTTTTTCCTTTCCTTAGTCCCTTTTCTCAGCATTCTCTTTAATTTTCACTTTTACTTGACACTAGTGACTTTACTTCCTTGCCTGAGGTGAAATGATTAAAAATTATAAACTTGACATTTTTAACTTGTTTAACTGGAATGATACGCTTTTTATAATGACTTTTAGAGCGAATTCGGCTGTTGGTAATTTCTGAGAATCTGATTCAATAATATATGTTGATATTATTACTATTGTCTCTAAGATTATTATATTATCTTTGATATTAGTACTATTATTTTTGATAACTATAATGTAGTTTGGGAAACTGTTATTGACTAGTATTTTACGTTATTGAAATTTTTAAAACATAGTTTGTGGTGGTATGAGGCCAGGTGCGATCTCGTCGTGAAGTTTGTTTTTTTGTTTATTATCGCTAATTTGTATTTTCGTAGACATGTGTGCGCACACGCGCTCGCGTGTGTGTGTGTTTCATTGACCTGAAAAGGTATTCTTCCTTATGGGCACAGAAGGCAGGTTCAAAATCCTCATCCGAAACTCCTTACGATAACCAGTCGTTTCCGGCGAATATGAAAGGAATCGTGAAGCAGGACTGTTTGGCCGCACACTATTCACCATATTTTTTGCAATCATGCTAAAATATGCATTTTTAATAATTTTGTTTTCCCTTGATAGCGGCCGAGGAATATTGCAGGTAGAGCGTTAGTGTATGAAACTGTTGTAAAGGGAGGAATTAAAAAGTGCATATTATGGTTGTGTCGATGATGGCTAAACTGATTGATCGTAGTGATCGGATTCCAAAATGGTACTATCAGTTTGGAATACGCTTTTGTTCATTTCTTCCTTTGGATTGAGAAAGGAATTAACACAATTCTTCGCCTCAAGATATGAGATAAGTAGCAAGAAAAACTTTTGATTTTGTAGACATGCGTAATGTTTAATGTCATACAGAGTAATGAAAACATACAACTTAATTTCTCATACGTAATATTCTGTTCAACTTCGTTGGATAACGTTGGTCGGACAAGGGAGGGTGAGTCCCTCTCCGAACGTGGACGCTACATTCTTGTATTGATATATGCAATTCACCCTACACTACCGGCCATAAAAAAATGATGTATTTCATACTATTTTTAGTATTTATTGCCAAGTGGATAATTCTAAATGAAAATAGAATGGTTCTTTTGTTATTATTTCTTTGCAAAATTTTACAAGGCAGCCAAGAAGCCTTTGCTTTGGCCAGCAAATAAGAAGAGACTAGCATGAGGAAGAGAGAACAAAAACTGGACACCAGAGCAGTTCATTTGATGCACATGTTATTGTCAAGTATTAACAAAAGAAACATTCTATTTTCATTTACAATTATTCACTTGGCAATAAATAGTAAAAGATAGTATGAAATACATAATTTTCTTTTAAAAACTTGGGTTGCCTAATAATTATGGCCGATAGCGTATATGTTGATAAAACAGACTTGATACTCTGTATGACGTCAGAGAAGCTAGTTTACCTGCGAGATAATCCCACTTGAACACCACAGCATATCAATGACTGATAACGAAAAATAAACACATGGTCGACACCTGGCTTCTATGATGTCATACTGATTTCAAAGTCTGTTCTGTTTTTGAGTGGAAGGCCCCGAAACGGGGCACATTCTCTTCTGATGACCCCTAAATTAATTTAATTGTAAATTCGAGAGAAAGACATTAAAATAAATTTAATGAAGTCATATGCCGTAGAGAGGCTCGGTGGAAATGTCATTGGCATGAGGAGCATTACACATTCAGCTCGCTTCAGGTGAGTTTCAATTACTTTCCAGTAATTTACTTCTGTCACTATTTGGAGCGAATCACTCATGTTGCATTTGAAGACCGACTGATACAACTACTCTAGACCTCTCCTTACCAAAAAATCTCTAATCATGACAACACGTAGTCAAAAGATAAAACTAAACCAACCAAACAAAAGAAAAACGCCTAAACCCCTCAACATTTCTTTCTCGAACGTCCGTGGTACCCGTACTCACTTTTGCAGCGTGTAATCCTTCCTCTTCAAAAACATCTTTCCCCACCCCGTATATCCTTTCCTTTCTCTCTTCCTTTGCAAATGTTATCACACCTGTATTCACATCCTTCTCTTGCTTCTTTCCAACTGGTTCGTCTTCCTCTTCACTCTCTTCTACATAATCTTTTTACTCTTATGTAGCCCCATGCACATCAGTGGCATTACCGCCTTGTTCGGAGTGATACGATTTTAAAAAATCCTAGCTCTCTTTGAAACTAACCTTGACTCTTCAATTCCTTCCTTTGATTTCTATATCCCTGGTTACCGTCCCCTCTTTAGGAAGGCTTCTAAGGTCCGTATGCATTGCCTTGGCGTTTATGTCAGCGAATTTCTAGACTATTCTTACATGTGATTCCGTCTTTCTAGTAAGCTCGATTAGCTATCTGTTTTTTCTGTACTGCTCCTTTCCTCTCTTGACTGTTCCATGCTAGACAGCATGGCGGACAATAACATAAGGTCATCTGTTTGCTAATGTATTTCTGTTCGGTGATTTTAATGCTCACCATGCCAAGAGGCTGGAAAACTCTGTCTGAGATCTTGCTAAGATCTTTAACAACCATTCTAGTAAAATTTCGAATTCAAAAACATAGAGAAGGTAAAAGGAAAATCCCTCCAACATCTTCCCCGAAAAATCATGGCAATGAACAGATGAAAGATATTATAAGAAGAAAATGTAAAGAATCATATTTATCTACCTCCCAAAAGAGCATGGCGCTTAAAGAAAACAGTTTTGTTAATTTTAAGAACTGCACGTTTAAAATATGGTTTTATAATGTTTTCATGATTACTATACAAGACCTCCTACAGAAAGGACTAGAAATAAACTGCATGAAAACCGAATGCATGGTCATCAGTAAAAAGGGCAGCCGAAAATACCAAATACGGGTCGGGCATACCAGAATCAAGCAGGTACAAAAATTTAAATACCTGGGAAGCGTTATAGCAGAAGACGGAAAGTACGACACAGAGATCCAAAGGCGAATTGGAATGGCGAAGGAAGCATTCCAAAAGTTGAGTAAAGTATTAAGAAACAGGACAATTTCACTAGAAACTAGAGAGAGTAATGGATTGCTACGTGATGTCCGTTCTTCAGTATGGCAGTGAATGCTGGACAATACCATCAAAGATGAAGGAAAAACTTGAAGCAATTCAAGTTCTGGTTCTACAGAATGATGCTGCGAATCGCATGGATCGAGCATGTGAGCAATGATGAGGTCTTGGAAATGATGGAAACAAAAAGGAAATTAATACTGAGCATAAGGAAGAGACAGCTGAAGTTCCTGTGACACGCAATGAGGAAGGTGGGCTTGGAGAATCTGATAGTAACAGGCCAGATAGAGGGAAAAAGAGACAGGTGAAAGCAACGGATAACATATTTAAAGGACCTAATCAGGTGGATGAGGGAACGAAGATTGCACGGTGTAACAGGAGAAGGCGTGCTCAGAGCCACCAGGGATAGGGAGACGCGGAAAGCCATGATCGCCTACGTCCTGAAGGAACAGGGCACAAAGAAGAAGAAGAATTAATAAAAAATAGTTTTTAAATAAGAAAATATATTGAATTGATTTTTAATTGATATAAAATTGAAATATTCGGTATTCCCCTTAGAGTTAAAAAAATGGCGAACAAATGAGAGGTAGTTTGGGTCTTTGTGTTTTTGTGTGAAATTAATGTTTGTTTTTTATAAAGGAGTTATGATAAACTTTACCTTTTACACTTGCCTTCTCTGGCTTCGGTATAGCAAGGACGATAACTGCAATAAGCAATGCAAGCGAGAGTACCGACAGGCAGGCAATAACTACCAAATATGGCCGCTTCGTAATACCAAAACTGTCAAAAGACGAGAAAAAATGTCAAACACTTTTTATGATATCATTCAAACGTCATGGCGAACCATTCTCTTAGAAATATTCACATAAAAAAAAGAAAAAAATGGTTTTTACATTGTAATGATGTTATTTCTCTTTGTGCAGAATGAGTACAGCTGTGACACTATCTCCTACGGGGATAATTACCCTTGTTTTTTTATTACAGTGGAGAGAGGGAGAGAGAAATTGATATCAGCAATATTATTAGTTATGCTTTATTGTAATACGCGATGTGAGCTTATGTAAAAAATGATTTTAATACTATTAAATACTTGTAAAACATGGGGAATAGAAAAATTGCCTATTTTAATACTATCATGAACTTCTAAAATCCAAGGAATATAAAATCTAACTATTTCTGTGAAAGAAAAAAGGAAAAAAATATAATTTTTCTTCTTTCGTGTTTAAAGCGGATATTTCTTTGGTAAAAATTGGTAAAGCTAAACGTTTTTGGTAGCCAAAACAAGTGTCAGAATTATTTGATGGGGTCATGCGGGGCTAAAGTCCCTCAACAAATTTCTGGTGAACAGAAAATCAGTGGGAATAGGGAAAAATCTGAATACAATGTGAGCTGGCGATATCTCATTCGTCGAGATAACCCCTTCCGCAAATCGGAAAATGATTTCATTGGCCGAGGGCTTCGAACCGGCTGGATCCCCAGAGAGGATTGGAAAGGGTTATAAAAATAGAGACTCTTTGCGAAAATTTCAGTTAGCCGAGAGAAAGCCTCCAGACGACAAGGAACCCAACCCCACACCGCCGCCGCTATCACCGCCACATTCGCCGCCATTGACCGCCTCTGATTCGGCAAATACCGCTAAATTCCGACAAGAACCCGAAAGAACTTCATTATTTTTTTTTAACGTCACCTAAAAGAGCAACGGACAGCTATAATTTTAGATAATACGGATTAGATTTTAGTAACAATTTGAAGAGCTCTGTCTACTTTAACGAAACTCAGACAAGACATATTTTCTTAAGGATTGGAAGCTCTGATGCTTTTAGAGAACTTCTCTCTCCGTTGTAACCGGCAATCCGACAACTGTATTTTCCTTTTTGATAACTGTATCATCTGCTGCTGTGAAAGGAAAAACATTGTTTTTTCATAAAGACATTCTTCGTAACTCTCCAGGTGTGTTCGACTTCGTTTATTTATTTTATTAATTTTTTTTTTTTTTGGTGCCGTATTTATTTTTTTTCACCAAAAGTGCGCACCAGTGTCCGGACTGGCTCAAGAAGGCAACTACTAAGATTGGACGACGCGACCTCTGGAATCAAATCACAACTTGGGACAGTGGAGCATTGTTGCAAGAGACGTCTTGTAAACCAGCTTTTGTGGCGACATCCTCGGACGAGAACGTCACGAACAGCAACAGCGTCCAAACCAAACGGCCAGCCGGGTGGCAGCGTCACAACTGGGATCGCCACGACCGTCACATTAGACGGCCAGCCCGGCCTGACGTGTTACACAGCGAATACAGTTATATATATATATATATATATATATATATATATATATATATATATATATATATATACACCACGTAACAATACTCTTTTTCTCTCTTCTTGTGGTAAAGTGGCAGTATGAGCGAGACAAATGTAAGGTTATAACAATTCATTAAGGTACCAATTCACTCCCAAAGAAAAAATTCTAAATAGTTTCTGACAAACTAGAACGTTCTTGCCCTAAAAAACAAGGAGTGTCAAATTGACGATTTGTTCCTCAACGTCGCCGTTATTTTAACTACCTTCACTCCTCAGCGATGTTTATTGTTAAAAAAGAACAATGATTAGAATTATAATAAAACGTAAACATACACTGCCGGCCATAATTATTAGGCAACCCCAGTTTTAAAAAAATATGTATTTCATACTATTTTTAGTGTTTATTGCCAAATGGATAATTCTAAATGAAAATAGAATGTTTCTTTTGTTATTATTTCTTTGCAAAATTTTACAAGGCAGCCAGAAAGCCTCTGCTTCGGCCAGCCAATAAGAAGAGACTAACATGAGGAAGAGAGCACAAAAACTGGACACCAGAACACTTCATTTGATGTATATGTTATTGTCAAGTATTAACAAAAGAAACATTCTTTTTTTATTTAGAATGATGAATTTGGAAATAAATACTAAAAATAGTATGAAATACATCATTTTCTTTTAAAAACTGGGGTGGGTTAATAATTATGGCCACTAGTGTATGAAAGTGAATTTATACATTTTCGTTGTTCTTGAGAATTTTTAACAAGCGAAAATAACAAACACTATTCATCTATTGGATCGTTTAGTACAATGGTCTGCAAAACATCGAGTCATAACGAATAGATTTTAACTTTCTAAAACGGTAAATAATGAGGTTTTCTTTACAGCTGGTTCAAATATTTTATTAATTTAGTATTTTTTTTAATTAATGAATAAAAATGTTTTTTACATTTATTAGGCGCAGGGAGTTCCTCTCTGGGATGGTAGCTTCAGCCATGCCAATAGGAAGCAGCAAAGGTTCACTATGGTAATTAACTTAGATTTAAATACCGGGCATTAAGACCGACAAAATACAAAATTATTTGTTTAGTTCCAATAAATAACTGAATAATTATGGCAAAATATTGTTCAAAATTCCTCGAACATCAGCCAAAAATATCGAAACTTTATGGTGGACCGAAAATACACAATGAAGCGATATGACCTACAGGGTCATTGGCTGTCATAGCTCTTCCCAGATTTCTTATTTCTTATCTGTGAATTACCACGGTTTCTGGGAAAATATAGTAGAGTGGCTTCTTGGTTCTCTCTGCACGGTTTTCGGTTCAAAGGTTTTACTATTTGACCTATCGCTGAAGAAGCTAAGCAGTGCCGTGCTTAGCAACATCGCGCCCCCGCCGAAGAATGCGCCTTGCGGCCTCCGCCCCGAACATACCGAACCCACAATAAATGGTGCTTTAAACAAAATAATATACTCTAGGAACGAAGATATTCCGTGATCACAGAAAAAAACGGAAGAAATTGCGTTTTCAACTATACACCTATACACTACGAAGGTTTTCACAACTTTTAGCTACTTTTTATGTATGTTGAAACAGATATCTATAATCTATTTCTCTCTCAAGTTCATTTTTTTTTTAATCACAAATAATTTGCGGCCTTTTCGAGGCCGGGAGGCTTCTATCAAATATTATATATATATATACTAGCAGTATAGCCTGGCGTTGCTCGGGTGTAATGAAAGCTTTAAAACTAATCCATGGTCCTGGAGCTCAGACTCTTTGGACGTTGGCACGAAAGACTAAAAAGCAATAGTTGTTATCAGTTAAAGCGAAACCGTAGACTGAAAGAAAAATGAATGGATGTAATTCAAATTTTGAAGTTTGGTGAGAATCGGATAAAAATTGTGGATTTGTATAAAGGACACACAGACAGATAAACAGATACACACACAAACATCTTGCCTTTATATATATATATATATTATCGATTTTCTGGACTATTGTAAGAACTGCAACCTTGAAACTTCTGAATATCGTTTCTTATGTCTTTGTCTATGAGTGTATCAAATTTGATTAAAATCGAACCACTCCTTCTATAACCGGATTGTTTCGATTATCGGGGGTACCTCGACACAAAACCTAGCTAAGAACACTCGCAGACGTTTATAGTACAACTGTATACATTTTCAAGAAAATCGGTTCAGCCGTTTCGGAGTCTATATGTAACGGACACACACACACATAGACACACACATACACACAGACAGACAAAGTTCCATTTATAAAATAAGTTTAGATATATGTATATATAAAGAGGGAGTGATAGATGTCGATTTCAACATACAAGTATGATAATAATTTTCCAGTTAAACCTAATAATTATTTTGTTAATTTTTTTTTCATTACAATTGATCTGCTGAGCCAAGGAGCCTTGTGGCTTCCAAAGGCAGGACACTTGCGGATTCTCCGCAATTACGGGGATTGCGCGGGGCCCTAAGCACGGACCTGAAGCAAAGTAATGGTTGGTACATTTACGCAGCCTTCGGTCGGGATAAAATTTTGGCACCTGCCTTCGGCCGGACAAGCTACATTTTATCACCCAGTTGTGTTTCTGAGCACAACAAATAAATGAAGAATGCCTTATCCGGAGATTCAAACCTTGTGGTAGCAGCTCTTTAAAGTGAGAATGGACTGTGGAATATCGACGGTAGTATGACGTTGGCTGGAGTGGCCAGCTAATTTTGGGACTTGGTCTAAGTGCACACGTTTGGTATCGCCATTTTAAACCGGGATTATGCCACATCTCGTCAGGGTAAGGTGGGGACGAGTAAATACCGAATGTAGTATTTGTTCCTTCTTCATCATATAATTTCTACTAAATATAAAATTAAAGGTAGTCGAATAAATGAATAGATAGATAGATAGATAGATAGATAGATAGATAGATAGAAACAGACTGAGATACATACATACATACATACATACATACATAAAACAAACTGTGATAGATAGATAGATAGATACATACATACATACATACATACATACATATAAACAGATTGTGATAGATAGATAGATAGATAGATAGATAGATACATACATACATACATACATACATACATACATACATACATACATACATATAAACAGATTGATAGATAGATAGATAGATAGATAGATAGATAGATAGATAGATAGATAGATAGATAGATAGAGACTGTTGTGGAGTAAATAAAACAAACCTGTAGCACAAATGAAATAGGCTACACAGCTTAAATAAAGATCTTCAAGTTAACCAAAAAAAAAAAAAATAATAATTGTCGTAGTTAATCAAGTGTATTTCTAACAGACCTCACGGCCAGTAGCTTAAGCAAGACTTATAACTTCTAGAACGAGTTATAACAGTGACGGGATAAGAAAAATAATAATAAAATTCGTGATTTTTTGACAGAATTAAACAAGTATTTAAAACACCCATAACTACCCATTACTAAGTCCAGAGAACATTTTTGTGAAATTAAACGGTAGACATTTTTTTCGAAGCTGGATCTTTCTGAAGCGTATTTAGTAATAAAGGTTGAAGATGAATGTTCTGTTTTAGCAACCATAAATTCCCTACAAAGAATTTTTTTAAGTTTAACCAACTTTCTTTTGAGGTAAAAGTAGCTCCAGCTATATTTCAATAAGCTATGGATGCCCTGCTTGCAGATAGTGAGTTCATAGTTGCGTATCTGAATGGTATATTAATTAAATGTGTATCTAAAGAACAATATATTGGGCATGTGAAAACAGTTTTTGAAGAAAGTTGAGAGGACTGGTCCAAATTCAGTGAAGAAAAGTGCGAATTCTTTTAGTCTAAAATCAAGTACCTAAGACAAACTATGGAATAAATGGTCGTCAACCAGATCTTTTGAGGACAAGCGCATATACCTCCCTCGACAATCTTTGCTATGATGCCAGCATCTCTGGAACCAGAAAACTATTATCAAATTGAATTAGGTAATATGCAATTTCAGATTTGAGACATTGGAGAGCTCCGCCATTTTTTTAAATCGTTTCACCCCAAGCAAGGCAGTCATGCTCCTGATGCGCAGTGAGTTACAATGAGAGAAACGCGAAGCACGGAAAAGAAAACGGGACAGGCGATGTTGTAGAAAAAGGTCAGATAGAGGTGGGAGTCACGAAGATAGAAGATGGCAGTTGATGTTGCATTTAAACTTTTGGAGATTGTAGCTATCAGGGAAGCAAGCATGGGGAAGGGAGTTCCACAGGTGGGAAATGCGAGAAAAAAATGAGTGTAGAATTGGCGGTTACTTTGCCTATTTTGACGGTAAAAGGGTGAGACCTAGTTGCCAATCTAGTCGTACGGGTAAATTCATGAGCGAGTGCACCAAGGAATAAAGATCGTCAGAGCAGAAGCCGTGAAAATACTTGTAGAAAAGACAGAGGAAAGCCACATTCCCTCGGTGAGAAAGTGGCGAAATGCGAGCAGCTAAATCGGGACTAATTACATAACAGATCCTTATTTGGATTTTGTTGAGAACCCCGAAATGAACAGCAGGAGCACTTGACCAGATATCGTCAAATGCAAAATGCGTGAGAAGGGAAATGGGGCAGACTGCAGCATAATGTGGCCTCAGGGTTACCCACCTGAGTTAAGTGCCATATGTGATACACGCTTGGGCGATCAGGTCTCGAAAGAGACATGACTGACTGGGCAAAGAATTTTTCCGCAGTAGGTTGCCATTACTTTTTGCGGTAGACTGGTTGCCAGCCAAGGCTAGAGAACCCAATGTCCTGTTATTTAAACCATAACTGAAGGGAAAAGAGATAGATTCTATTACATTATTATATTAAGTATAATTAGTGGGGAATCAGTTTATTACTTCATAACAACAGAAAACCGGTCCCCCACTTTATGCCCAGCAAAAGTTTTAATCATGTTTTCAATTATTATATTCAGTCAGTCAGTTAAATGCCACACGTGATACACGCTTAGGCCATCATGTCTCGAAAGAGACATGACTGACTGGGCAGAAAATTATCCCGCAGTAGGTTGCCATTACTTTCTGCGGTAGACTGGTTACCAGCCAAGGCTATAGGACCCAATCTATCCTGTTATTTAACCCATAAATGGAGGGAAGAGACGGACGAATACTTTTCCCAAGGGTATTTGCGCTTAAGTGAATGCAATGAATTCAACTGGAATTCAAACTCGGCTCCCCGATTTCTCGTTCCGAGCCGATATCCACTGCACCACAACGCACATCTCAATGAATCCTTACCCATGTCAATTCGCCTTTGGATCTCACTGTCGCACTTTCCATCATCTGTTCGAACACTTCCCAGGAATTTAAATTTCTATATCTGCTTTCTCCTGTTACACTACCCAATCCCCGTTTTGTAATCCACCTATAATTCGACTATATTCTGTAAAAAATGGTTTAATTTCTATTTTTGTCTTCAGAAATTTAATTAAATCAACTTTACAGTGTTAGCTGCTTGTGGTAAGTCAACCGGGATTCAGTCCATTTTTCAGTCTATTTTTCTGTAATTTTTGGAATTTTTTTTTTTTTTCGTTTGTCTTTGATTATTTTTTTTTTTTTTTGTCAGTTTGTGTAAATTATTTTGCAATTCAAGGTTATTTTTGACTTAAGATAAATAGTATCACGGTTCAATTATTTCCATTAGTTTTGTCTTGTAGAAGAGTTAAATTTCTGTCTTCGAGAAATTCAATTCGTAACGGTTGGCCAGCGAACGCAAGCCGCATAACTCGACTATATTCTGTAAAAAATGGTTTAATTTCTATTTTTGTCTTCAGAAATTTAATTAAATCAACTTTACAGTGTTAGCTGCTTGTGGAAAGTCAACCGGGATTCAGTCCATTTTTCAGTCTGTTTTTCTGTAATTTTTTGAATTTATTCTCAATTTTTTTTTTTTCGTTCGTCTTTGATTTATTTTTTGATTTTTTTTTGTCAGTTTGTGTAAATTATTTAGCAATTCAAGGTTATTTTTGACTTTTCCTAAGTTAAAACTTTGTAAACCTCAGTCACTTTTTTTTTTTAATTGGAGTAGATAGTTCCTACTATCGCCCGGTCTCACACTCCACCCGCTTCTTTTGAATGAGTTTTGAGGTGATCGCCTTGTTTCTTGTTTAGGAAGGGGTTCCCGGTTCATCCCCCTTCTTCGGTTTTAGTGTTAGTTCAGCTGGAAGCTCTTTGCAGTTACGGAGTATGGTGGCAACGTCTTTACATTCTGAGGGTACCGGGTTGGCAGTTTCCTGGTTGCTGCCTCCGACTGGTAGTTAGGAGCCCGAACTCTTGCGTAGCGTCTTGAGAGGCTGAATTGATCAACAGTTGAATAATACCGGGGTTCTTGTAGTGCCATATCTCGCATGGACGGGCGTCCCTGCATGAACGTTCGGTGGGCAACCCCGAGGCCACATTATGTTGTAGGCCGCGCCATTCTCCATCCTTCACAAGTTGCAAACGATTGACCGTCTGATTCTATTCTAAGACCTCTCCTTAACTGAATCACTATGGAAAAAAGCAAACATAATAGCAAAACTAAACCAGCTCATTTGAAAACGCCCAAACCTGTCTGCATCTCTTTCACTAACATAGGCGGCATCCGCACCAACTTCTCAGCGTTGATTCATTCCTCCATAATAACTCACCTGATATATTAGCCCTATGTGAAACTAATCTTAACCCTTCTATCCCCTCATCTGAGTTCTACGTTTCTGGCTACCTTCCCCTCTTCAGGAAGGACTCCAATGTTCATATGCATGGGCTTCCTGTCTATGTCAGCGAACACCTTCCATTAGCTAGGGTGTCATCTTTTGAATCTCCAGATCATGCTTTCATGTGCTTCTGCCTCTCACTTCTCAGCTCGATTAGCTATCTCTTCTTTCTCTACCGCTCTCCTTCCTCCCCTGACTGTTCGTTACTTGACATCATTTGCGACAATATCGACAAAGCCATTTCTTCCCATCCCTCTGCCCATGTATTCGTGTTTGGTGATTTTAACGCCCACCACACCAAGTGGCTGAAGAACGCTGTCACCGACCCTGCTGGTGTCCACACCATGAACTTTTCAATCACCCAATCCCTTACGCAAGTAGTGGCCTTCCCCACGCGTTTCTCCGACAACCCTAACGGAAGGGACTCACTTCTGGACCTCTGCTTCACTTCCATCCCAGACTCTTGCACTACCAGACAACTCTGCCCACACTGTAGTGTCCGTCAATATTTCACTCCACTCCTGCCCGACCCATGATACCCAGACAAGTAGAATATCCTACTGCTATCAAAGAGCAGACTGGGATTCGTTCCGAGACTTCCTCTGTGACATCCCTTGGAACAACGTTTTTAGTCTTCCCATCGAAGAATGTGCATCCGAGGTTTCCTCTTGGGTTAAGGCTGGCATCGATGCCTTCATCCCTGCTAGGAAATTCCAGCTTAAATCTCATTCGTCTCCATGGTTCTCACCCGCTTGCACGGCTGCCATTGCCGACCGGAATCATTTCTTCCGACTCTATCGTAACTACGCGTCGGACCAAAACAGGTGCCTTTTCACTTCAGCTCGTAATAAGTGTAAAAGGATACTTAACGAAGCTAAGATGTTGTTTGCTTCCAGAATGAAGCAACGCATAGCATGCTCTAAATTCGGCGCTAAAGACTACTGGCGACTCTGTAAAAGAGTACTTAACAAGAGCAAATCCACAATACCCCTGCTAATCAACAAATTTGAGGTCCTCACCTCCCCAGCAGATAAGGCTGAATGCTTTGCCCGCAGATTCTCTAACAATTCGAGTCAGGACTCATCTGGAGTTTTTACACCCGACTTCTCACCTAGAACCGAAGCACAACTGAATGATGTCCACATTACACCTTCGCTTGTCTCTAAGATAATCTTAAAAATTGACCCTCACAAAGCGATCGGTGGTGAGGGAATCCCAACCATAGTCTTAAAGAAATGTGCCCCTGAACTCTCCTCTGTCCTTTCTAAGCTCTACAACCTCTGCCTATCTGCTTCCTGCTTTCCTGCCTGTTGGAAATCTTCCTCTGTAGTTCCTATATTTAAAAACACTGGAGAACCCTCTGACCCTGCAAATTACTGTCCTATCAGCCTTCTTCCGATCTTTGGTAAAGTGTTCGAAGCCATTATCAACGCCGAGGTGGTTCAGCATCTCACAGCACACAGGTTCCTCTCGGACAAGCAATATGGTTTCCGCTTCACCAGGTCTACTGCTGATATGCTAACGACCATCACCGAGTACATATATCAGGCACTCGACAGGAATGGCAAAGCCTGAACCGTTGCATTGGATATATCTAAGGCGTTCGACAGAGTTTGGCATACTGGCCTTCTATGTAAACTGCGGAGCTATGGTATAACTGGACATTTGTTTGAACTAATCCAGTCATTCCTCTCTAACCGCACAATGAAGGTGGTATTAAACGGACATGTCTCCCAGAACTACCATACAAACGCAGGTGTCCCCCAAGGCTCCATCTTAGGTCCTACACTCTTCCTGATATACATTAATGATCTCCCTGATTCCATAAGAGCCCAAGTAGGTTTGTACGCCGATGAAACCACAGTTTACTCTCGCCTCCTACAAAAATCTGGTGGAGGCGTCAAAGCTCACCTCGCAGCCGAAATTGAAAAAGACCTCCAATCCATATTGGACTGGGGTAAGAAATGGCTAGTAAATTTTAATGCTTCTAAAACGAAGCTACTCTCAATTAACCATCATCGACAATCTCACCTACCTCCCATTAGCATGGACCAGGCTTGCCTCCCAGAGAGTAAAACACTACGCCTCCTTGGTCTCACACTTTCAGCGGATCTCAAATGGAATGACTATATCGAATCCATTGCTAAATCCGCTGCTATGAAAGTCGGTTCTCTGTGTAGAGCCCGGAAGTTTTTTCCGTCTAAATCTATCCTGCACATATATAAATCTACCATCCGCCTGTGCATTGAATACTGCTGCCATATTTGGTCGGGTGCCCCTTCTATTCTCCTCGGGCTTCTCGATAAGGTTCAGAGGTGGGTCTGTAATGTGATAGATACTGACTTGGTAGACCGCCTGCAGTCTCTCTCCCACCGGCGCGACGTGGCTTCCCTGTGTCTCTTCTATAAATACTTTCACGGCTTCTGCTCCGATGAACTTAGATAACTGGTGCCCCCTAGGTTCGAATTTGCACGAGATACTAGATTAGCAACTTTCTTTTACAGTGAAACTGATAAAATGCAACCGCAACTTCTACTCCAACAGCTTCTTTTCTCGCACTTCCCGCCTGTGGAATTCCCTTCCATATACTTGGTTCCCCGACACCTACAATCTCCTGGAGTTTAAATGTAACGTCAATAGACACCTCCTAACACACTAACCTGCTCCCTTTCCTCCTGACATTCCCTATGTCTAACCACTCCTTCTCTTTACCTTCCCCTATGTAACCCCATGCGCAATGGTGGCAGTGGAATGCCTTGCTTGGGGTGAGATGATTAAAAAAAAAACCTGCTCAGGCCCTTCAAATATGTTATTCGCTGCTTTCCTCTGTCTCACTTTTCATCTATCTGGCCTGTTAGTATCAGATTCTCCAAGCCCTCCTTCCTCATTGCATGTCCCAGGAACTTTACTTGTCTCTTCCTGATGCTCAGTATTAATTTCCTTTTCGTTTCCATTCTTTCCAACACCTCATCATTGCTCACATGCTCGGTTCACGATGTTTGCAGCATCCTTCTGTAGAACCACATTTCACCTGATTCAAATTTTCCTTCTCTTTGATAATATTGTCCAATATTCACTGCCGTATTGAAGAACTGACATCACATAGCAATCTAGTACTCTCTTATTTGTTTCTAGTGAAAGTTTCCTGTGTCTTAGTATTTTACTCAGCTTCTGGAACGCGTCCTTCGCCATGCCAATTCGCCTTCGGATCTCTGTGTCGCACTTTTCATCTCCTGTTAGAACGCTTCTTAGGTATTTAAATTTTGTACTTGCTTGATTCTATTATCCCCCACCAGTATTTGATATTTTGGGTTGCTCTTTTTGCTGATGACTATGCATTCAGTTTTCTTACAGTTTATTTGTAGTCCTTTTTTGTCACTATCCTCAGTTACCATCTGTAGGAGGTCTTGTAGTTTCCTTTCCGTGTCTACAATCAGCACTGTATCATCTGCATACCTTATGTTGTTCAAATTGAGGCCTCGGATTACAAATCCCGGCATAGCATCTAGGGTTTTTAAAATATTCGCGCTGTACAAGTTGAACAGATCCGGTGAAAAGCTGAAAGAACAAGCTAAAGAAAATGCTACGAATACATGTATACTCCTCGACTCGAAACAAGGCAGAAAACGGCGACAGCTTACTTAAAAATACTCCATTGTACATGGAATGATTCAAAGAGTATCATATCTAAACTTATTTATAAATAGAACATTGTCTGTGTGTCCGTTACCTATAGATTTCAAAACGGCTGAACAGTTGTACACAGTTGGTCTATAAGCGTCTGCAAGTGTTCTTAGGTAGGTTTTGTGTCAAGGTACCCCCGATAAATATCGAAAATCGATAATCGAAAAAGTCGGGTTATAGAAGGAGTGGTTCGATTTTAATCAAATTTGATACACTCATAGACAAAGACATAAGAAACGATATTCAGAAGTTTCAAGGTTGCAGTTCTTACAATTGTGCAGAAAATCGATAATATATATATATATATATATATATATATATATATATATATATATATATATATAAGGTAAGATGTTTGTGTGAGTGTCTGTTTATCTGCCTGTATGTCTGTATTTTTTCAGCCTTTTTATTTTAGTTTTTGCTTTATGTTTGGCTCTAAGTAGGTATAATTGTAGTTCTTAGTCTCAGCCATGATACCATTTACTCAGAGTACTTATTTAGCCTTCAAAATTCAGTTTACGACAAAAAAAATTATTTGATATCGATACCAGGAGATCAAAATTTCACTTACATCCATTCATTTTTCTTTCAGTCTACGGTTTCGCTTTAACTTGCTTTTTAGTCTTTCGTGCCAACGTCCAGAGAGTCTGAGCTCCAGGACCATGGATTAGTTTTAAAGCTTTCATTATACCCGAGCACCGCCGGGCTATACTGCTAGTTGCTAATATATATTAAATTTAGGAGTCAGATATTTTCTTTAGTTTTATAATCTAAGAGTTCAAATATAATTTTTATGATTTTTGAATAAGCAAAGCGAAAACAAGCATAAAATCTATCTTTTGAAAATCCATTTTCTCGTTTTTCATTCGTTTTGGAGCCCAACTTTTTCATACAAAAATTATCAGCCGTTTAAAAGAAACATTCAATATCGATAGAATTTTTAGTGACTTTAGCAAAAATGCAAATAAGTGTTTGATGAAAACACTTCAACTCGCATTGTTGAAAGAAGTGCAATAATATTTTATTAGTTTCTTTTCTAGAATGATATATATATATATATAATCTTTTTTAAATATTCTCAATCAGAATATATCACTCCCTTGAAATGATGATACATATTCTATTCACAGCTGTTATTACAAAATTGGATGTAACCTGTTTTATTTTTTTATTAATTTTGACTGGTATTTACATTCAACCTAATATTTATTTGATTTTTATGGTCACTTTTGCTGGGGCCGAAGATCTACGGCAATAAATCGACAAGCCAGAGTCTGAAATAAAAGGATACACTCACGGTAAGATTTAAACTTGCATCCCTTTTACAGTAGCCTGATGAGAACCCACTTTATTTACCTTCAAGTTACGAGAAATTGAAGTGTTGTCTTCAGAATAAATCTAACATGTATCTGTTGTGTCGTGAAAATACGATATAAACAAATGAGTGGTTAGTCCGAGTGGTAAAAACTAAGGAACACACGATTAAATTAACAATAAGATTTATTGTACTAGAGGAACAAATATTAAGAGTCCACACAGTAGTCACTATGTACCAAAATGAAGCGTAGAGTACTTCCGTCCGTTCCTGGTCGTCTTCCGGTCATCAGCTCGCTCGTAATATGGGTGACAGTCCATTGCTAGGGGAGACAGGTTCTTCCATTACAAAAATATCTATCTCTCAATTCATTTTTTTTTAATGTGATTTTGTTTTGTTTTTATTTACTTTTATTTTTGGGGGGAAGGTCACGTAACAGGATTATCTTTATTTGAAATATATTGAAGGAAGTATTGTCAATTATTATTATTATTATTATTATTATTATTATTATTATTATTATTATTACTTTACGATGTGAATATAACGGACCCGAATGAAACTCAACTCCTTGATTAATAATCCCGAGCCATTATCCATTAGAACAACGGTACATCCAAGCTTACTGCTCTTGGAATTCTCAAGCGGTCACCTATCTAGGTACTGACCTAGCTCGATGTAGCTTAACTTCAGTTATATGTCCGTAAGCTAAAGTAAATGCTATTCAAAAACGAAGTTTTTCAACGCTTCATCTATTATAAAACGATGATAAAAGTAAATTTAACTCTAAATAAATGGCAATGGTGGATTGTAATATGAAAACAAAATAAAGATAATAATGCTACCAGTGACACCCGTACCTGTTGCAGACTTTACCCGGTCGGTTGAGCCTGTTTTGTCAAACAAACCTACCGCTTCTGAATGAGAACTAACCAAAAGTAGCAGAGGTCGTATTCATTCGGACGTGTAAATTCATAGTAAGTTTTTCAGTGGGAATTTGATTTCACAATCGGTCCCCAGCCGCATATATACACATTTTAAGAATAGTACGATCCGGTTTGAATTCAAAGTTTCTTTATACTCGACTGATAATCACCCCAGTTTATACGACCCCAGTTCGTCCTGCTGTTTTATACATAAGTGAGGACGAAAAGAGATGGATTTTCTAAAAGTAGTAACACGTAAAGGAATATAATGAACTCGTTTATAAATCGCTTTAGCTACTGTTTCGTCACCTTTAGAAACTTTATTAAAAAACGGTGTAATTTAATCATTACTTAATCTTGAAGTTCTCCAATTAGCCTAGAAATATATCTTGATAAAAAATATAATTTACCGAAAACAATGCCACGTTTATTCACTTAAATATCAACAATTTTCTTGTCAAAAGCAATGTTAGAAACTTCAACAAAAACTACTATTTTTAGAAAACATAGAGATCAACTTCGGATGTATTTTATATTGTCTGTCAAACTTTTGATTTTATATGAATCGCTGTTTGTTCATTTACAAAAAAATTAAAAAATGCAAATTTTTGGCCCCAATGCACTTCGACATTCGTCATGTGCTTATCAATCCGAGTGACCTTCAAAGAATGTCGAACTGAACACTTTATTTAACCTACGAAGATAGATTGTTCCCGTTTCGATTACAATGTCATGGAATAATCTCATCTAATTTTTATTTGATAAAAGAGGCCTTTTTGAACAGCCTATATTTTTCTTGAAGAATAGAGATGAGATCTTCTAAAGAATTAATGATTTGCCAGTCACTAGAAATACGACTAAAGAGTGAATCATTACTATGGATAAAGATCAACTTGTACTAGATTTGAAAAAACGCAGATATATTTTCATTTTGTTTCAATGAAAACAGACATTGCGTCAATTGCTTGTTTCTGAAGAAAGGACTGATCAAATTGATGACACTTTCAGAAAAAGCAAGAGGGTAAGTTATTGCGGATTCGGCAATGCAGAATTGGAAAATTGCAGAATTTGTGTAATTATTGAAACAAGAAGGAAACCAGAATTAATTGAATTTCATTGCATTTTGCTTCAGGAATCTCTGTGTGCAAAACAAGTTGGAAATTCCTAGAAAATGTCATATTCCTTGTAATAAAAATTGTTTATAGCTGCTCGTGCAATTAACAAACTTCAATTCACCAAACTATTGTGTTAAGTTAACAGTAAATTTTCTGGGTTATTCATGTTGAACAATGTCAGCTGGATAGGCCGTGGTCAAGTATTAAATCGATTTATGGACTTACAAGTTGAAACAAGTAGAAAAATAAATGACTACTTAATACTGACTGATATTAACACTTTGAATGACTTTTTTAATCGTATCACACAAGCAAGTTAGGAAAGCCACTAAAACGTAAGGAGTGTGGAAGAATTAAGAACAGAAACATTAATAGCGATCAAAAAGAGTAAAATCAGGAGGACAGTAGACAGCGATTAACATTGCATTTAAATTTTTGTAAATTAAATTTGGCTGTAAAACATAGAGCCGGAAGAGAGTTCCACAATCGAGAAGTGCGAGAAAAGAAACTGTTAGCATAAAACTTACGGCTACATCCAGCCAAGTCAATTGTAAATTGATGAAGTCTCGGCCCCAGGCTTTTACTGCGCTTAAATTCATAAGGTCTCAGTAACATAGCGAAGAGCTCACACGAACAATTCCCATGAAAGTATTTACAGAAAAAAACACATAGAGACAATCTTACGACGGTAGGAAATTGACTGAAGCCGATATTTCAGATCAGGACCAATAATATTGCTAATTCTTCTTTGGATTTTATCAAGGAGCTCAAGGTAAATAGGGACATTATGTGACAGAAATATTTTAAGCATGAACGAATGGTAGACTTAAAAATATGTAA
>JBBBDQ010029769.1:12645000-12775000 GCA_037127315.1 Ascarosepion bandense | reverse complement strand
AATTTAATAAATAATATACCAGTTGAAATATAAAAATGTATTAGGACGGACAGAAGAAGATGTGATAGAAAATAAGCTAAATTTAATAAATAATATACCAGTTGAAATATAAAAATGTATTAGGACGGACAGAAGAAGATGTGATAGAAAATAAGCTAAATTTAATAAATAATATACCAGTTGAAATATAAAAATGTATTAGGATGGATAAAAGAAAATGTGATAGAAAACTAAGCTAAATTCAATAAATAATATACCAGTTGAAATATAAAAATGTATTAGGACGGACAGAAGAAGATGTGATAGAAAAATAAGCTAAATTTAATAAATAATATACCAGTTGAAATATAAAAATGTATTAGGATGGATAAAAGAAAATGTGATAGAAAAATAAGCTAAATTTAATAAATAATATACCAGTTGAAATATAAAAATGTATTAGGACGGACAGAAGAAGATGTGATAGAAAATAAGCTAAATTTAATAAATAATATACCAGTTGAAATATAAAAATGTATTAGGATGGATAAAAGAAAATGTGATAGAAAACTAAGCTAAATTCAATAAATAATATACCAGTTGAAATATAAAAATGTATTAGGACGGACAGAAGAAGATGTGATAGAAAAATAAGCTAAATTTAATAAATAATATACCAGTTGAAATATAAAAATGTATTAGGATGGATAAAAGAAAATGTGATAGAAAAATAAGCTAAATTTAATAAATAATATTCCAGTTGAAATATAAAAATGTATTAGGACGGATAGAAGAAAATGTGATTGAAAAAAGACAAACCTTGCACAGAGCTACAAATGATCCTCTTATATAACAGTAAATGTTGGACAATCTCCTCACAGATGACAAAAAACTCGAGGCAGCAGAAATGTGATTCTAAAAAACAATACTGAAAGTTCTATGAGCTGAGCAAGCAAACTACCAAAGAAGCCATGAAGAAAACAAACAACAGAAAAAACACTCAATATGAGAAAAAGCGGCTAAAATTCATTGTGCACATAATGAGGAAATAGGGCTAGAAAACTTAACACTCAGATGGCATATTGAGAGCTAGAGAGATAGAAATCAGTAAGCCACTTACCTAACAAGCTTCTGTAAATAAATGGCGCAACAAAAGATGGAAACCTTAGCAAAGGAAGAAAAACTGGTAAGAGATACACGATATAGAAAGTTGTGGAGAGATATAATCACTCACATCCTAAAGGGACACAGCAAATCAAAAAAGATCATAATCATCTGATTTCTGTTTGTGGCTGTGATTCTTTTTATTAACATGCTGCAGTGCAATCTTTTTAGTGCAATACCAATAAAATGCTTAATCTTAAAGAATAAATCCATTTCCTGTTCAATTTTCAAATTAATAATAATAGTGTGATTTCTGTGTGTTCACCCTGATAATAATTATCTGATTTTTGTATTTTGTAACAAAAGATAAAAAGAAAATCATATCAACATCTAGATAGGAAAAGAAATGAAAACAGTTTTAATTACTGCATAAAATAATAATGCTATGAAATAATATCTTTATTTTGTTTAAAAATAATATTACGATGGTCATTCTATAAATAAGGTGAATTTGCCACAGTTTACAAATCTTCTACAAGACAAAACTAATGGAAATAATTGAACCGTGATACTATTTATCTTAAGTCAAAAATACCCTTGAATTGCAAAATAATTTACACAAATTATATCAGCCTTCTTCCGATCTTTGGCAAAGTGTTCGAAGCCATTATCAACGCCGAGGTGGTTCAGCATCTCACAGCACACAGGCTCCTCTCGGACAAGCAATATGGTTTCCACTTCACCAGGTCTACTGCTGATATGCTAACAACCATCACTGAGTACATATACCAGGCACTCGACAGGAATGGCGAAGCTCGAACCGTTGCATTGGATATATCTAAGGCGTTCAACAGAGTTTGGCATGCTGGCCTTCTATGTAAACTGTGGAGCTATGATATAACTGGACATTTGTTTGAACTAATCCAGTCATTCCTCTCTAACCGCACAATGAAGGTGGTATTAAACGGATATGCCTCTCAGAACTACCATACAAATGCAGGTGTCCCCCAAGGCTCCATCTTAGGTCCTACACTCTTCCTGATATATATTAATGATCTCCCTGATTCCATAAGAGCCCAAATAGGTTTGTACGCCGATGACAACACAGTTTACTCTCGCCTCCAACAAAAATCTGGTGTAGGCGTCAAAGCTAACCTCGCAGCCGAGATTGAAAAAGACCTCCAATCCATATTGGACTGGGGTAAGAAATGGCTAGTAAATTTTAATGCTTCTAAAATGAAGCTACTCTCAATTAACCATCATCGACAATCTCACCTACCTCCCATTAGCATGGACCAGGCTTGCCTCCCATAGAGTAAAACACTATGCCTCCTTGGTCTCACACTTTCAGCGGACCTCAAATGGAATGACTATATCGAATCCATTGCTAAATCCGCTGCTATGAAAGTCGGTTCTCTGTGTAGGGCCCGGAAGTTTTTTCTGTCTAAATCTATCCTGCACATTTACAAATCTACCATCCGCCCGTGCATTGAATACTGCTGCCATATCTGGTCAGGTGCCCCTGCTGTTCTTCTCGGGCTTCTCGATAAGGTTCAGAGGAGGGTCTGTAATGTGATAGATACCAACTTGGCAGGCTGCCTGCAGTCTCTCTCCCACCGGCGCAACGTGGCTTCCCTGTGTCTCTTCTATAAATACTTTCACGGCTTCTGCTCCGATGAACTTAGATCACTGGTGCCCCCTAAATACGAATTTGCCTGAGATACTAGATTAGCAACTAGATCCCACCCTTTTACAGTGAAACCGATAAAATTGTAACCGTAACTTCTACTCCAACAGTTTCTTTCCTCGCACTTCCCGACTGTGGAATTCTCTTCCAAACGATTGCTTCCCCGATGGCTACAATCTCCAGGAGTTTAAATGTAAGGTCAATAGACACCTCCTAACACACTAACCTGCTCCCATTCTATCAAGCACTCTTCCCATCTGCCTAACCCTCATCCTCGCTATCCTTACTCATCTGTCACCTTCCTCCTGACAATCCCTATGTCTAACCACTCCTTCTCTTTACCTTCCGCTATGTAGCCCCATGCACAATAGTGGCAGTGGAATGCCTTGCTTGGGGTGAGATGATTAAAAAAAAAAAAAGACTTCTACAAGGGTCATTTAATAAATAAGGTGAATTTTTCGGCATAAGGATTTCTACAAGGGTCATTCAATAAATAAGATGAATTTTTCGGTATAAGGACTTCTAATTCTTACTTTTTTTTAAAAATTTTTCCTTTACTTCTTTTTCAAAGGGATTTAATTTTTTTGCAGATTGAAAAAAGCTTTGAGAGTTTCGAAGATTAACAAAGATGGCTGACCAAGAAGCAAGCGCCAGGATTGAACAGAAGTCAGTTATCAAGTTTTTGGTTGCTGAAGGGTGCAAACCAGTTGAAATTCATAGGAGAATGTCAACTGTGTATAGTGTCAACATGTTTAAGCCAAAATAATGTATACAAGTGGGCTAAATTGTTTGAGGAAGGATGAAGCAGTGTTGAGACTGAAGACAGGCCTGGGAAGCCTACAGAAGTGAGGTCTCCTAAGGTGATCAAATCAGTCAATGACCTCATTCAGTCTGACACTACAAGGACTTTGAGCCTATCTGTTGGGACAGCACACAAAATATTCCATGATGACCTTGTCTATTCAATGGTCAGCTTCAAGGCCTCACACAGCAGCCTAAATGGTGCAAACCATCAATGAGCTGGGCTGGGAATCACTCCCTCATCCCCCTTACAGCCCAGACCTTACCCCTTCAGACTTTCACCTGTTTGGTCCCTTGAAAGCGTTCACGAGAGGCATGAAATTTGAAAGTGACAATGAAGTCAAAAGTGCTGTGAGCGATTGGCTGAGACATCAATCCAAAGATTTTTACGCTGAGGGAATACGGAAGCTTGTGCACAAATAGGAAAAGTGTGTGACACTGTTGGGAGACTATGTTGAAGAATATAAAAAGTAAGCTTCTATCTGTATTAGAAGTTCTTATACCGAATAATTCAACTTATTTATTGAATGACTCTCGTAGATGTCTTTATACCGAAAAATTCACCCTATTTATTGAATGACCCTCGTAGATGTTTTTATACCGAAAAATTCAACTTATTTATTGAATGACCCTCATACATCTTTTTATATCAAAATAAATTTGAAAAACAAACACTTATTCCACAGGTAACATTATCTTTTTTATTATATATAAATTAATCTTTTCTTTTGTTTTTCTTTTACTCTTCCATCAAGAACTTCTCAACATTTTATTCCAAGATACAATTTTTCTAAATTATAAGCAGTCAGTCAGTTAAGTGCCATAGGTACACTTGGGCGATCATGTCTCTTTCAATACATGACGATGCAGAATATTTCTCTTACAGTAGGTTGCCGTTTTTTGCAACAGACTGGTTGCCAACCAAGGCTAAAGAATCTAGTCTGTCTTGCTATTTAACCTATAGCTGGGGGATGAGAGATTGATAAATACCTTTCCAAGGGGTATTTGTGCATAAATGAATGTAACAAATTTAACTAAAATTCAAACTGAGCTCTTTGATTTCTCATTCTAAACTGATATTCATTTCACCCCTTCAGTACACCCCAACACACATCTATATGATTTAAAAATCATTTAACAAGAGACTCCTGCTGATTAGGGTTCAGTAGAAGTACAAGTAGACTTTAAATTTTAATTATAGTTCAAGAAAGGCTAATTGCAGAGTAATCTTACCTTATTTATTTACAAATAATTACAATAAAAATTCTACAAATAAGTAACTTGATGTTAAGCATTAAACAAATACAAATAAAGATGTTATTGATCAGAGTAAATTACTAAATTAATCACATGTAAAAAAATAAAAAAAGCATAAGAAATGTTAAAATATCCTGATCTATTTCAAATCTCTCACTCTAGCTAGATGGTTAAAATATTTGTTTAAAAGCTAGAAGTTAACACAAGTAGAATGATGGCAATCCTAAAAGAGAAACATAAGAGGCGTGAAAGGAACAGGAAAATGATGAATAATGCCAAGAGAAAGGCTGATGACAAACATGTCGTATAATTGAAGGCCAGTCTGTATAATCTGCTAATCTCATAAAACAACTCAAAAATGCTAGCAACAGACAATAAAAATGACATTGATTTTGAAACCTTGAACTTTTCACTGTTAAAGAAGAATCAAACTATGACCTGCAAAAAAACAGTAGAAATGTTAATATGAAGTCAAAATGACAGTTTATCTAAACAATGCATATCTGCTGAGTAAATTTTAAACAATTAATGGGTTAAAAAAAAAAAGAACCAGAAATTCTACATTATTTATTTTTACTATAAATGTTATACAGTCAGAATAAGTTGAATATATCAATCAAAATATCTGATGAGATGAATAGAATAAGCAAAGAACAGGTAGAAAAAAAAGGTGTCTTTAATCCAACATGATTCACTTTAACAAGCTTCTTCAGAGATTTTTTAAAGATGAATGATTTAAAAATTGTATTTTTAATTTTTTAAAAATTTGCAGAGAAATGTATTTTGTTTTATCATTCACACACATACTGACTTTACAGACTCATAAACACACACATTCATACATGATTCTTTCATTTTATTTTAAAAAAGAAAATTGTCCATCAATTGAAAACTGTATACATTATTTCACAACAATTTTGTACAGAAATGTACTTCGTTTTGTTATTCACTAATGTCACCAAAATATAAATACGCTTAACACATGCATTATTTTTGCATACATACACTTACATATTTTTTAATTTTTTTAAAAATCATTCATCTTTAAAAAAATCTTTTAAGAAGCTTGTTAAAGTGAAACATTAGATTTTTCCTACCTGTTCTTTACTTATTCTATAATTACTATATACATATTTGAGTAGATATCCTTTTTCTTTTAAACAGTGAAATTAATGTCTCCCAGCCTAGACATTGAAAGTTTTACTTTTAAAAAAATATACCGTGCATACAGGACTTGAACCTGTATATCTTTTTCAATCTGAAAATCACTTCCAAACCAAGTGTGCATTAGAGGAAACCATTACAGCAAAGCTCAGTTACCTTATTTAAGAAATTCACAATCAAGCTCTCTTTTGCTGTGATTGATTCATGTGACTCAATGGTAAAACACTCTTGGCTTGAAAGTGATTTCCCAAAAAAATTTACTAAAGCCTTAAGGGATCCTTAAGGCACACATGACAGCCTGTTGGTGAGGATAGTCAGTTGCTGCTGAGCTTACCACAGAGGCAGATGCAATAGTCAGTTGCAATTTGGCTGATCATAGAGAATGGCACAATTCCTATTCATCCTAAATAAGAACCTAATACATATCACAGGACTGTACCATGTTCCTTTTGGGGATATTTTAAGTAAATATTTCTTTTTATTTGCCCATTTCACATGCTACGTGTTTTTTTACATGAGTTTTCATTTTTTTGTGTAAAAGAAGTTATTATATATATATATATAGCCTTTGAGATTTCACTTGCCCGATCGACTCAGTCGATTAAAAACTTAATTGGGCAATTAAAGTTTATTGCTTTACTCGCCCGCAGTAAAAATCTTGCAACAGAAAAAGAAAATCTGATTCCTTTTACAACCCAAAAGTATGCCATTGAAGATTCACAAGTTACTTAGAATTACCTACAATGACATTGAAATCTTGCCTTTTATCATCCTGGTCAATGTAAACATTCATTTAATTAACGCTTCCAGAGTGGAGCCAAAATGTCTCTGTCGCCCAGATTAAAGATGCTCACAGATTTTTAAAAACTCATTTGGAAAATATTATCCTATATTTGCTCCCTGCTTGCAAAAAGTAAAAATAAACATTTGAAAGAATGAAAAAAAAAAATACGCATACTTCTTTCAACCACGCACCAAAAACAAATTATACAAGTAAGTAATTTTTTTATAGAAAATCGTTGAAAAAATCAGATTTGTTATTTTTTTTTATCATCTGTGAGATGGAGCTTGTAGTTAAACAGATGAAAGAAACTATGAATTTAGGTACCTCCACCCAATTGCCCCCCCCCAAAAAAAACCAGCATATATGATGTTAAAAGGGCTCTCAAATTTAAACAAAGTTTTATCATCAAAATGTTTATGCTGTTATTAAGAGGAAAGATCAAATTTTGTTGTTATTTTTAAAAAATTTCTAAATCGATTCTAGCACATACAAAATTTTAATTAAAATTTCATTTTTTTGTTTTCCGTCAGCGATTCACACCATGTGATTCGCATATTCTGAAAGATTTTTATTGAAATAGGCCCCTTATCATTTGTACAACACAATATTCATAGACCACTACTATAGTATGGTAGTAGAACAAAGAAGAAATGATGAAGGTTTAAGAAATAAATAATTGTATTGACAAAAAAGTGCAACAAATGGTAAACTGGTGTAAATATTGAAAGAAAAGTGATAAGTAGAGTCAAAAAGTCATCCACAAAGGCATACAGTAGAAGAGGGAGGGTAAGTTGTGACTTACTGCTGTGATTATCTTTGGCAAGTGTCATTTGGAGATGAGAGGTCACATCCGGATGAGGATTGTGAATCAACCAACTGCCCAAGAAGTCCCTTTGATGGGTTTTTTATTCTTTTCAGCTTCAGTTTTTTTTTGTTTTTTTTGAGGGGGGGGTGCTATTGCTGAAAATTCTGATTTGTATTTTTTTTTTTTTTTTGAGTGTGTAAGTGAAATGGACGCTATGTGTGGAGCCTATGTACGATGGACAAAGTTTTTAGTTCAATTTTGAGTTTTAGAGTATTCACATCCAGCCATTGGTGAAAATTTGTGTAACATGAATCAAAAGAAGATCTGGTTTTAGAAAGATTATAACACCACTCAGCAAAGATAAAATTAATTCTCAATGACTTTCAAGATCAATGTGCTGTTTGTATGCAAATAATTTTGCAGCTTATTTTAAAAGTAAACATGGTCTTCTTAATACCTAATAAAAATAAACGTCAAACTTTTGTTCACCTGTCAACACAATTGACAGCATTCTAGCAATCAACACAAAATGTGTCACTTACAAACTGTCAACTATGAAGATGTCATTATGCAACTTAATGAAAACTTCATGATCAACAAAGTCAAAAAGCATCAGAATCAAGTGTCGATCCTCACGGCCATGCTACGTACACTAAGGCAAACTACCCTCATTCCCTTCATATTCCATTAATAAGGAGTAAGTTCCACTCAAACAGCTTCTACCTCTGAACTGTTACCTTTGGGGGACCAACTTTTAAGAGCATTATTTCCTGACCACTACAATCTTAATCTGTTCAAGTCTATGGCTAATCATTCTTTTTTCAACCTATTTTCATAAACTGCTCTTCTTGCTTCCTATTCTTACTGCTCACAACAGCAACCTCCTTCAGTATCCCTATCTTGAGTGGCTCTTGGATCTTGTAGGAAGTGAACATTAGAAAAAGACATTAAGATACCACTTTAAACATTACTGTTCCAGTAATTCAGTAATCAGAAGATGGCTTTCATTCATTTCATCTTTGTTATACACTCATAAAAAAATCCTCAAATGGTAGGTATTTGGCTCCAAAGGAAAATAACACATCATAGCAAGGTTTTTGTTACCACAATACCACTAAAATGCCTTAATTTGAATAATAAAGCAATTTCTAGTATCATTTGTAACTTAATAATAATGTTGTGGTGTTTGCATTCATGCAGAAATTAAATAATCTAGGAGGAAAAAAAAACTTGTTATTTCAATCTCAATGTTTCACTCAAAGTATTTTTTCATTAATTCCCACAAAAACTAACGCCCAAAATTTTTAAATATGAAAGCCTACCAAAAAAAGGTGGGGGGAAAGGATTACGTTTCACTTCCTTTTTCTTGCCAACTCAAAACAATTTTTTTTTTCATTAATTCCCATGGTGAAAATGATAACCTAACCCCTAACCCTAATCAGTCAGTTAAGTGCCATACATGATACACGCTTGGGCGATCATGTCTCGAAAGAGACATGACTGACAGGACAGAAGATTATCCCACAGTAGTTTGCCATTGCTTCCTGTGGTAGACTGGTTGCCAACCAAGGCTATAGAACCCAGTCTGTCCTGCTATTTAACCCATAACTGGAAGGAAGAGATGGATTAATACTTTTCCCAAGGGTATTTGCACGTAAGTGAATACAATGGATTCAACTGGAATTCGAACTCGAAGATATAGGAAAAACTAACAAAAAAAATTTAACATATATCAGTTCTCCTTGGTTATAAACATTTTAGTCTAGTGGGGACTAAACAAAAAAGTCCCAAAATACTATGCTATATATTGCTAATTGTTTTTTATTTCACAATTTGGGAAGCATTAGTCGCTTTGGGTCAAAACAAAAATAATTCATTCAAGCAATGGTTGTTCTTCATCTTGGCCACCACACAAACAGGTGTCACTTTTCTCAGCTGTCTCAACAACTATTACTACTGCTGCTGCTAATAGTAGGTTTATTTTGTCAGTTCCTAGACAGATGTGACAAACTGACATTCTCACAAAAACAGTCACCCCAAATTATAATTAAAAAAATAACATGATATAAAATTGTAGGTTGCAATGTGAATTGTAATTCCTATTATGGGTAATGCAGCCTGTAATATTAATACAAACGGTGGTTCTTTACTATTAATATTACATAATTCTTCTACACTGTCTCCTTTAACTGGAGGATATGTTCCAAATCTCACAAGCAGATGCCTGAAAATGCAAATAGTCTCAAATTCTCACTCTCTCTCATAGATAGATAGATAGATAGATAGATAGATGTGAGTTTGTAACTCTGGGTTTCAAACTCTTGTGATCGTCAGACAAACTGATTAATTTTTTTTTTTAAATTGGCTGTATGTAGGGTTGCGTATATTTGTGTATTTTTGTGGAAGTGGGAGGAAAATCTGTTGTCATGACAGACACAGACATATATACACATTTGTACACCCATTGACGTGCACAAAGACACACACACGCGTCTGCCCACCGGGGCTCACACAAACATATATGCAAATCATATATATTTATATGTGTCATTATACATATACGTACGCATTCAGTTGGTGTATTTAAATTGTGTAGCAATGTCAACGCACAGACAGTTGTTGATTTCTCGTTCGTACATATGTGCGTATGATGGGGTCTGTGTAAAACTATGATGATAGTTAAAAATTGCTATTATTTTATTTAAGGCTGTATTGTTATTTTTATTTTAAAGTTGCTTATTAGCTTGTTTTTTTTGTGATTGTGCATATTTAAATGGTAGAAATTCTAATTTGTAATGCTTGTTAGTATTTATGTGTGATGGTATTAATTTTACTATGGCAGAGAGGAGTAATTTACGTTAATGATGATTGTGGACTAATACGGTGATAGTAATATTTGATGATAATAACAGTTGTGGTAGCAAATAGTTATTGTAAAGCAGTAGTAGTGATTAGTAATGATAATAACAATAAATGCAATTATTATGGTGGTAGTTTGAACTAGAGAATAATTGGTAGGATTATAGTATCAGCAGTTCTTTTATTTTATCCATTTGGTATAAATTGTGATAATAGGTATTTATTTACATGTCTGCATTTGAAAATTAGTTCTGATCTCATGTTTAGTGAGTTCTTTTGTGAGGCATGAGATATAATTGGTACTTTTTCATGTAGGCAAAGTAGGCATTTTTTTGTAATGATGTTGTAGGTAGGTGCTTTTTTTCAGTATTTTCCAGCTTATTGTTGGTGAAATATTTTTGTCTTTTAGACGCCATACGTATGTGGATAGTGTAGGGCTGTTCAAGTATTTTCTGTTGGAGAATGAAAGCTTGTGATTGTTTTTTTCTTTTCTTAAATGGTCCCTCAGTGGCACCTATGTAGTACATTATGTTGTTGTTTGCACTTACCTTAGCTTTTTATATATATATATATATATATATATATATATATATATATATATATATACATATATATATATGAGTGATAAACATTTCCTATTTGTTATTTATCCAATCTAACATGTTTCACTTTTATTAAAGCATTATCAGAGAAAGAGATATGGAGAAAAAAGAAATTCTGGTAAATTTTTTGTGTTGTTTGAATTTCATTGGTTAATCATGTTTCACATGCATTCAAAACTCAAAAAATTAACATATTCAAAGCCTAACTGAAAAAAACAAATATTGCTTTATGTATGTAAGTATATCATAATTCTAGTTTGTCTGAATGGGATTCAGTTAAAAATGTATATTTACAAGAGTGTGTGTGTGTGTGTGTGTGCGTGTGTCTAGTAGATATTATTTATGCTTGGTGGCTACCCACATGTTGCACACATGTTGATTTGGGTACATTTTTACATTTATGGTTGATAAATAGCCACATTGATCTTTATCTGATTCTAATTCACACACACACACACACATATATATATATATATACATATATCCACGTATAGGGTAGGTATGGATAGAATAAAATTTTGTATCCCAAAAACATGTACACACAAACATAGATAAACTAGTATATATGCATTTGTGTATGTATATGTGTGTATATGTGTTTGTTCATGTGTACATACTAGTTTATGTATGTTTACATGCATATGTTTGTCCATATGTGGGTATCTATATATTGATGTATATGTGTCTATCTTTTTCCCCTATTTCATATTTGAATAACTTTACAATAATCTAAATCTAATGCTTTATTAAACTTAGAATATAAAATTTGTAGTCTCTAACATTATTTCATAATATATGTGTGTGTGTGTGTGTGTGTGTGTGTGTGTGTGTGTGTGTGTGTGTAGTTTTTAAAATAAATTTTTATTTTTATTGTAAAGTGAAACTAATAGTCAATTAGTAATACCGATTTCTATTTTAATTAATTATTAACATTAATGCCCCACTCAATTGTTTTCGGAGTCTGTTCTTTTATTCTTCAAATTAGAAATTACTTTTATTCCGATTGGTCACCACAGACTACATAATAATGTCTCCTTGATTGAGGAGGGGGTTTGGATAGTTTTTAAACTTTTAAAATTCTTCAACCTGAAATCAGCACCATCATGATAAGACACAAGTAGCTTTGAAGCAAAATAACTACTTTTGTAGTGGTATCGTAACATAAATATGCTATAAGTTATATATATATATGTGTGTGTGTGTGTGTGTGTGTGTGTGTGTGTGTGTGTGTGTGTGTGTGTGCGCACACAAGTGTAATGATGTTAAATCTATAAATGGAGAGGATAATCCAAAAAGATCTATTTGATATAAAATATTAAAGACAGATCTATACAGAGAGCTCAATGAATATTAACCAGAAAAATATGATATACATATAAAGGGAAACTCAACACACCATCTAAAGTGGTTATAAACTATAATATATTTCAATGGTTAAGTTTTTAGTACCCATCTCTTCAGGCTAAAAATTACATTTTAGATATATATATATATCCCAAGTAAGGCAATAAAGCCACTAAAATGTAAGAGGTTACTAAGAGTGATGGAAAGTAAGAAAATGTTACTGAGAAGAAAGGACAATGAAAAAAAGGTTTAAAAGAGACAGAAAGTGACAAATGACATTGCATTTTTAAAGATTGTAGTTGAGTGTAAAGCAAGAAGAGAGTTCTAAAAGTGAAAAGTATCAGAGAAGAAACTATTACCATAGAACTTTCATTTGTATTTAACAATTTCAACAGTAAAATGATGAGACCCTAACTGTCAATCTAGTCTTTTTTTGCGACATGTTTTAGGCAATCATGATTCTACAATATCTTTTGTAGCTCTTAATAAATTATCATTTTCTAATTTTTCCTAAACTATGTTCTATCATTTAATCAAGCTTACTAAATACATTATGCATGGTTATCTTCTGTTGTTCTTACCTTCAATTTGTCCTGTGAGCATCAGATTAACCAAGCCCTCTTTCCTCATTATGTGCCCTAGAAATTTTAACTATCTTTCCCTGATGCTAAGTACAAGATTCTTTAATATCAATCTACCACTGCTTTTAAATTATTGAAGTTGAAGTATCTAAGAAGAAAGCACATGAAAACAATTGCTATACCTAGTACGTTTACCTATTGATTCACAGTCCCCTCTCCAGTCTTTTGAACAGGAACAGAGGTTTATCCATTGTTTCATTTTTAGAACTGGGTTTCCAGTCCCTTCTAAAGTCTACTTCAACTCTATACTTCTAATGTCCTGACCTGAACTCTGAAATTGTATTTACTAATTAAATCTTAACCTCTTCAAGTCTAGAATTAGCTGTCTTTCCTGTTATGTTGCTCTTTCTTATGTTAATACAACTCCACATAGTAAGCCTCTACTTTGAATGACCCTCAGGTCTTGTATTGGGTGAACATTAGAAAAAAAATACTTTTTTTGATACAAGTTTAATTTATAAATTAAGAACAATGGAAGATTAATAACAATGACTAATAACCCTTTCTATTATAATAAAAGGCATTGTATTATATATATATATATATATATATATATATATATATATATATATTCAGTTAGATAGGTGTAAGTTTGTAACCCTGGGTTTCACACTCTTGTGATTGTCAAAGAGTGTGAAAACCAGGGTCACAAACTCACACCTGTCTAACTGAATATGTTAGCTCTATCACTGATACTGAGCGCTTTCAAATAAGTACTGCACATTATATAACAAATTGCATATTGTATGTATATATATATATATATATATATATACACACACACACACATATATATATATCTTTTCATGCTCATGGAGAAAGACAAAAGCAAGACAGTATCAGCTCACTTCATTCTCTTTATTAACATTTATTAAACTTTACCAGTTATGAATGTTCTTACTGCGTGTTTTATTTTATTTTTACAATAATTATGTTGTAGAGTAGTGAAGAATATTCTGTATTATAATAATGACCATTATATATATTTCCCTCATGTCATGCTCAAGGGGGGTATTTTTTCTTGTTTTAATAGTGTAAGGTACTCAATAGTAGGTATATCAATATATATGTTGCTGTCATTTTAGACAGGATATCAATTAGAAGTATTTTGCCGTTAATTTTTACGGCACAGGCCCACTCATAAAATATAATAATTGCAACTAATCGTACTGTAATAACATAAGTGTTGTGAACCTGGGACTAGAAAAGAAGATTCTTGCCATAGAGATCAACATCCGATTATCTTGTCACATTAAATCCAGAACTTTCACTTCTTCAATCAAAAGAAGCATTTTATTGTTTCATATATCCTAATATTTACTGCATCTCTAACTCCTGCAAAAATAAAAAACTCTACAAAATTAAACACATCCTCTTTAAAGAAGTTAAAATTCCAATTGGAAAATACCAAGAAGAGAAGTAGTAATGACTAGACTTCAAATAGGCCGCACCGCTGTCCCCCATTCACACCTACTAAAAGGTGAGAAAGCACCAATTTGCATTCCATGTCAGGAGCTCTACACAGTGAAACATATACTAACAAGCTGCATAGATCTTGAACAAATGCGATTAAGATAATATCAAGAAAACAATCTGAAAGACATCTTCAACAAAGCTGACCCAAATGACCTTTTAGAATTTCTAAAAATCAACAAAATTATATTTCCAAAAGAAGATAGCATATAACCATCACACATCAAATCATAACACTTCTACTTATATCCCAACAGCAATACTCACAAAAGATCAACAAGCAGTAAAGAAAAAACAAATTCTTCAACATTAAATGACCCAAAAGGGTAAATATGCTGATAAAACAAACAACTAAACTAAACTACTTTTTTTTTTCACATTAAGACTGAGTGAAATTTAAGCTGTTTATTTCGGGTGTTGACCGTAGGTAACTAAGATTTGTTCCAGGAATATCTCATATGAAGCAGAGATGTATAAAAAAAGCAACCAATGACCTACTAAACTCTAATTCCTTCTCTTTAACGTCAGTGGGATGATTATGTCGTAGACACCACTGACGTTTAACAGCTTTGTAAGTATTTGCTTATTACATTAATCCTGTTTTATTGAATTTGAGGACGATGTTAGTCTTTCACAAAATAAATCATTAAGCGCTCTTTTTGGATTTAAAAGATATTTACTACTAATCTTAGGTTAGTCTGACACAAGACTACAACTTTACTGGGATCTCAATAGGTGTGGATGGTCTAGTTTAGCCCTTAAATACTTTAATAAAAAACAAATTAACATGTTTTACTCAAGGTAGGAAACCCAAATTTATAAAACTTGTAAAAATCACATACAAAGTCAATCGTTATCTTCACCTATCCATGTAAACTACCTTTTAGCATAATCCTCTACCTTGAGTAACCCTCAGGCCTTGTACGGGGTACACCATACTGCAAAAAAATTTTCTAAATTAAAAATATAATCCAAGTTAAAAATTGGATTTAACTAAATAGTGAGCAAGCTTGTGCAAGTTGAAACAATTTTTAAAAACCAGAAATTTTCCTGTCTCTCTGCCAAATTTCAAAGTGAGCCTTATACTTTGGTTTGTACGTATAATCAGCCTTAAGTTTTGAAAAAGAAATCACTCGACTGGCAGTTGAGAGCGAGGGAAAATTTACTCCCCCGAAATCATTTTACTTGACTAACTCCATTTTCTTAATAGTCGCCTTACATAAACATAGTGTGAATTGTAAAGGGAAAACAAAAACTGAAATTTTAATTAAAATTTCGAATGTGTTAGAAAGGATTTTAAAAAAATAATAACAAAGTTTGATCTTTCTTCTTAAACATTTTGATGATAAAACTTTGTTTTTATTAAGTTAAACATCATGATATGCTGTATTTTTTGGTAATTGAGTGGAGGTACCTAAATTCATAGTTTTTTTCTTCTGTTTGACTACAACCTCCATTTCATAGATGATAAAAAAATAACAAATCTGATTTTCCCAACGATTTTCTATAAAAAAATTACTTACTTGTATAATTTGTTTTTTGGTATGTGGTTGAAAGAAGTATGTATATTTTTATAAAAGCAAGACAGAGTTCAATAATGTCATTGTGGGTCATTCTAACTAACTTGTGAATCTTCAATGGCATACTTGTGGGTTGTAAAGGAATCAGATTTTCTTTTTCTATATTTGAAGGGACACATTTCATTGTGTGCTTTTTAATTGACCATGGGCGAGTAAAGCAATAAACTTTAATCGACCAATTAAGTTTTTAATTTGTAAAATCTCAAAATCTATAATATTAATAGAAAAAAGCTGTCAAACCTGCTAAAGAAAAGCATGGATGAAAGGATTCTCTGAAAGTGTGTGTTTGCAGAATATTTATTCAGCACTTTCATGTTTCTTCTTCATTATAAATTAAGTGATGTGCCACAAATAATTTTCAAGCCAACAGGTATTTGCATAAAAATTCATTTTTATTTTTAAAAATGTCTATTTTTCACTTATGTATCTTTTAATTTACCTTTATTTACAAATGCTCCAACAAAGGAATGTTAATTCTCAAATATTACCAATGGATGAGAATGATGCTAACCGGATGACAGATGTGAAATTATTCCATCAAGAAAAAAATTAAAAATTAAAATTAGTACTTAATCATTTAGCGCATAAGAAAAGAAGTAATCTTACAATTATAGACAGTCTTGGAATGGTCCTCGATAGATATATTCATGCAAAGCCTCAATCACCTCCTAGATTCCACTCCATGTCTCATAGCAATCATTATTCAGATGAAGATTGGGGTAAAGCATTATTAGAAAGCCATTTTTTGGCCAATTCACTTTATCATAGACAAAAGAGAGCACATTCTTCTGGTTTCTTATCAATAAACATTTATCTTTTATACTGGATATTTGTTTAGTGTTTGTATTCAAAATTTTCCAACACCTGTTGCTTTTTTATTTGTCATCTGCTGAAACTGACAAGATTTATGTTTACCTTCTGTTTTATTATAAAACCATTTATGGGCCAAGCTCATGAGCAACGACAAGGTGTCAGAGAGAATGCAAACCAGAAGAAAACTTATACTTAACATGGCTTCCTTGTGCCTCTTCTACAAATACTTTCATGGCTTTTGCTCAGACGAACTTAGCTCACTCGTACCCCCCATACATGAATTTGCTTGTGCCACAAGATTAGCAACTAGGTCCCACCCTTTTACTGTGAAACCAATAAATTGTAAACACAAATTCTACTCCAGCAGCTTCTTCTCTCGCATTTCCCGCCTGCAGAATTCCCTCCCATTCACTTGCTTTCCTGACAGCTACAATCTTCAAAAATTCAAATGTAAAGTCAATAGTCATCGACTATCACACTAACTTGCTTCCTCTCTCTCTCTCTCTCTCATGCTTCTTTCTTCGTCCACTTCACTCTCAGCAGTATTCTCATCCTTCTTCTACCCTCTTCCTGACACCCCTTGTAACCTGTCACTCTTTCTCATAACTTACCTCCTATATAATCCCCTGCTTAACAGTGGCAGTAAAATGCCTTGCTTGGGGTGACATGATTATAAAAAAAAAAATCAATGTTATAAAGCTGCATTTATATATAAAAATAATATTAATAATGTCTAAAAAGTTGATTCTATTGGGTCTTGTTATTACAAAAAAAATGTTAATTCATGAAGTGGTCGTAAAAATAAGGAAATTAGAAATAGAATGTTTGAAAGATGATAAAATGTTCAAGAAAATTCCAGTAGATTTGAGAGATTTTGAGAAATATGCAAATTAGGTATTAGCCCCTATAAAAATAGGTTTTGGGAGGAGAGTAGTTAGTTGTTTAAAGGATTTGCTGACATTATCAACTCTGTGCATCCAGCCAAGAGAATCTCTAAGAAAAGTTGCTGACCAACTAAAACCTGAAGGAGAACTCATGGAACTAAATGGGTAAATAGATATTTTTGACTCTTTCATTGACCATACTGGAAATTATTCTTTATAAACACATTTGAGGACTTCCATGAAATATAGCACTTAAACTACTTCGCTAAGTTAACAAAGTAAAGATACTTGACACCTTCCTTCCCCTTCGTAACACTTACCCATCACTCTGCCAGTAGTAAACCCTAAGTTTTCTATTCGAATGCAAAAAATTGTATATTTGTAATATACTTTTATTTTGTGTTATCATAAATTAAATATTTGTTTGTGATTTAACTGAATTTTTTGGTCAATCATTTTTTTCTTTTGTTACACTTAACACACAACAATCAGGAAGAGACAAATGAGATTTCTGGGGCATGTAATGAGAAAGGAGAGTTTGGAGAATCTAATATTCAAAGGATGGATAGAGGGAAAGAGAAACAAGGTAAAGCAGTAAGAGACATTTTTGATGGACTTGAGCAAATGGATGGCATAGCAGGGTTTGAGAGAGATACCAAGAGAAAAAAATATTAAGAGTGACAAGGGACAGGAGCAAGGGGAAGTCCATGATTGCCAACGTCCTGAAAGTAAAACTTGAAGTAAAATCGAATTTTGCCAAATTCTTAACGAATCTCTTCTCCAAAACCAATGATGATGCTGCATTTATTACAAACCTCATTCAATTGTTACGGAAAAAAATAAAACCATCAAATGGTGGTGGCGACAGTTCCAATTGAATTATACTAATGTCAGAATGAGAATATGGACAGATATCAGAACCTTGATTAAGATTTGCAGGAACTGTGAAGTATGATGACTGTTCTAATCATAATAATCAAAGCAACCGGAACAATCTCCTTTCATGAAGACAGTTGCACAATTAGAGATCAGAAGAACATTTGGAACCAGTGTTATTAAAGCACGAATTCTAGGAAGAGTGCAAAGGATTTTAAAAGAATTACTATCACTTCGTCTTTTGCAGCTAATAAATTATTACCCAAAAGATTTAATTGTTCAATGAATGTACTACGTTAATAAATGTGATCTCAGCCCTCGTTCCCTGTTTAGGATGTGGTTTCCGGCTTTCTCTTTTCCAATCTTTTCACTCTTTTATATATATAATTGGCGTAGATAGACTAAACTATCACCCGGTTCACACTCCACCCACGTCTATTGAACAGGTGAAGAGGCTCATCCCTTGTTTCCTGTTTAGGATGTGGTTTCCGGTTTTCTCTTTTTCTCCTTTCCAATATTTTCACTCTTTTTATTTTTTTTTTTTCAATTGGAGTAGATAGACTAAACTATCGCCCAGTTCACACTCCACCTACGTCTATTGAACAGGTGAAGAGGCTCATCCCTTGTTTCCTGTTTAGGATGTGGTTTCCAGTTTTTCTCTTTTCCAATCTTTTCACTTTTACGTAGCCCCCTGCGCATCAGTGGCGTTTTCGCCTTGCTTGGGGTGATATGATTAAAAAAAAAAAAAAAAGGTTTTTTTTCCTGACAATAACTTTACACGAGATGAATCCGTAAAGTATAATTATTATAATTAGCATCCACCTTCATCTTCGTCTATGATTATGTATGTGTGCTCTCTACTTACAGTTACATCTACTTATCGTTTAAGGTTAATTCCCTCACGTTTTGTAAAGCATGCTTTTTTTGTGTACCTGTATTTATATCTTTTGTAATCAAAGTCACGCCTTCCACCAACCTCCCATTTATCTCAACAAATATCAACATTAAAAATGTTTTGGCTACAAAAATAGAAAGAAAAAAAAATAAATGTTTATAAATATTTACCAGTTTTAAAATTATAAAAGTACATGTTGGAGCATGATTTTAAAGATTTTATTGTTATTTATTTTCAACAAATCGAAGATATTTTGATTAGAGCAAAACCTGTATAAAAAGAGTTTTTAACATTTGAATATCTCCTTTGATGTATATTAACCTCTATTTAGTACTGAAATCTTTGTACATAATTTTATGTTTTCAACTACAGATCTTCTTCTTCTATGTGCCCTGTCCTTTTAGGACATGGGCGATCATGGCTTTCCATGTCTCTCTATCCCTGGTGGCTCTTAGCACGCTTTCTCCTGTTACACCACACAACCCTCGTTCTGTCATCCACCTGATCAGACTCTTCAAATATGTTATCCACTGCTTTCCCCTGTCTCTTTTTCCCTCTATCTGGCCTGTTAGTATCAGGTTCTCCAGGCCCTCCTTCCTCATTCCATGTCCCAGGAACTTTAGCTGTCTCTTCATGATACTCAGTATTAATTTATTTTTCCTTGTCATCCTTTCCAAAACCTCATCATTGTTCACATGCTCAATCCATGATATCTGCAGCATCCTTCTGTAGAACCACATTTCAGTTGCTTCAAGTTTTTCTTTCATTTTTGATGATATGGTTCAGTATTCACTGCCATATTGAAGAACTGACATCACATAACAATCCAGTATTTTGTACATAACTTTATATTTTAAGAGTAATGGTATGTTTTTAGATATGCGCTACCAGACATAATTATTAGGCCACCCCAGTTTTTAAAAGAAATGATGTATTTCATACTATTTTTACTATTTATTGCTAAGTAGATAATTCTAAATGAAAATAGAATTGTTCTTTTGTTAATACTGCACAATAATATGTGCATCAAATGAACTGTTCTGGTGTCCAGTTTTTGTGCTCTCTTCTCCATGCTAGTCTCTTCTTCTTATTGGCTGGCTGAAGCAAAGACTTTCTGGCTGCCTTGTAAAATTTTGCAAAGTAATAATAACAAAAGAACCATTCTATTTTCATTTAGAATTATTCACTTGGCAATAAATTCTAAAAATAGTATGAAATACATCATTTCTTTTAAAAAACTGGGGTTGCCTAATAGTTATGGCCGGTTGCGTATATATAAACATATATATATCAAATCTACAGGGTGCGATGAATAAATTGTCGCTATTTGCCTTGTAAAATTTTGCAAAGTAATAATAACAAAAGAACTATTCTATCTTGATTTAGAATTATCCACTTGGCAATAAATACTAAAAATAGAATGAAATACATCATCTTTTTATGACTTGGGTGGCCTAATAATTAAGGCTGGTAGTGTATATTTTGCAGATCTTGAAATGTATTGTTGGTGATATATAGCATAGCAGCAAGGAAAAGTAATCAGCAGGGAAAAAACAGGAAGTCCAAGAACTGCTGTATTCAACCTTTTATTCCACATTTCCATTTTCAGCGACTGCTCCTTCAAGGCCAGCTTGAAAAACCAGTTACAAACCTTGCTGCAGAAGACTTGTAGGAGACCTGTCAGATTTGGCCTAGAGATTTCTCATCACACATGTGAACAAGTGGAGAAATATCTCTTCAAAACATCTACTCAAGGGAAGAGCTCTGTTAAGTGGGAAACCCAACTTTTTCTTGGTAAAATACTACTATATCGTAATCCCTTTCAACTGCAAAAAAAAAAAAACCTGTTAAAGTCATTTTGAATGTTGAATTTGTTCATTCCACTCTATAAACTGCTGAGAAGATGTGTGCAACCAGGAAAATGGAACAAACTGGGAACAAACTGACTGCATATAAATAGAAACTGAATTGAAAAATAGAAAGAGGAGAGAGACAAATATGTGTCTTCTCTCCAGATTTATTCAAAGTGATCTAAACTTATTTATAAATGGAACTTTGTCTGTGTGTGTGTGTCTGTTACCTATAGACTCCGAAACAGCTGAACTGATTTTCTTGAAAATTTACACAGTTGTATTATAAGTGTCTGTGAGTGTTCTTAGCTAGGTTTTGTGTTGAGGTACCCCCGATAAATATCAAAAATCGAGAATCGAAAAAAATTGGATTATAGAAGGAGTAGTCCAGTTTTAATCAAATTTCATACACTCACAGACAAAGACATAAGAAACGATATTCAGAAGTTTCAAGGTTGCAGTTCTTACAATAGTGTAGAAAATCTGATATCAATACCAGTAAATCAAAATTTTTACTTACATCCATTCATTTTTCTTTCAGTCTACGGTTTCGCTTTAACTGGAAACAACTATTGCTTTTTAGTCTTTCGTGCCAATGTCCAAAGAGTCTGAGCTCCAGGACCATGGATTAGTTTTAAAGCTTTCATTACACTCAAGCAACACCAGGCTATACTGCTAGTATATATATATATATATATATATATATATATATATATACTAGCAGTATATATATATATATATATATATATATATATACTATGTGCGATTGATAAATTGTCGCAATTTATTATTTCAAATATTCTTTAGGCTGAGTCTGAGCTTTAGGATCATGGATTAGTTTTAAAGCTTTTATTACACCCGAGCAATGCCGGGCTATACTGCTAGTGACATCATAAGAGAATTGGAGACCCTACCAGGGTTTATTATTGATGGGCATAATCTTAACAATATGAAATAAACAGATGACACTGTGCTGATGGTCAACTTAAAAAGAAAACTACAAGACCTCCTAGACAAGGTAGTAGAAGAAAGCAAAAAAAAAAAAAAAATGACTAAACAACAACAGTAAAAAGATAGAAAGTATAGCCATCAGAAAAAGAAAAAAAATCAATATGTAAGTTACAAATTAGACATGGTTAAATATCCGTAAGGTGTTTTAACAAAGGATGGAAAATGCAACACCAATATCTGAAATATACATTGGACTAGAAATATTCCAAAATCTAAGCAAGGTACTGAGAAATGGCAAAATTTCTAATGTCCTTATGCCCTCTGGCCTCTTCAGAAGTCTCTAGAGATGGACAGTGGAACAATCTACACCTGTATATTAAATAATTGTTCAGTTTGAAATTCTCTGATTGACAGACAATTGAAGAAGACTAACAGTCAAAGTATTGTGATAATAACAAGCAAGGTGAGGACATTAGTCCAACTACAAATAATGATGAGGCTACATCCCAGAAATTCAAACAGAAAAATATTTGTCTTTATACAGTCAAAATTGCACATTATTTAAAATTCATAATTAAATGCACATAAATAACTATTAACGAAGATTAACGAAACTGGTTATAAACAACCAACAATTTAAAATGTTTTGTTTGAATATTATTTTTGATCGATACTCATATTTAAGTAGATATTCTGTTTTTAATTAAACAGTATTATATATTTATATCTACTGATTTTTTACGATAAATTTTTATTACAAAAATGTGTGTCATTCGGCAGGATTCGACCCTGCAACTGGAGGTTATACTGGAGGTCATTCGTGGTCGAGAGGTCTAAGACGGCGCCAGATCAAATGGTAGCTTCCCCTACGTAGATAGGGGTTGCAGGTTCGAATCTTGCTGAATGACACACGTTTTTGTAAAAAAAATTTATAGCAAATAATCAGGCCAGTAGATATAAATATATAATACTGTTTAATTAAAAACAGAATATCTACTTAAATATAAGTATTGATCAAAAATAATGTTCAAACAAATCTTTTCATAAATAACTTATGTGTTGGGGTGGGGAGTAAAAAATTTTTATATTAAAGAATTTGAGGAGACTGATCTCCGACAAATATTTTTATGCAACCCCTCAGCCTGAGAAGGATGCTAAGATTTTTACATGCTACATCTTGTCATTGAAAACAAAGGGTCAGGGCGATATTTTGTGTGCACTGTGGTTTAAATACTAGCTAGTATTGATCAAGGTACTGGATATAAAGATAAACTGCATACGGCAGCAGGGCCTCTGATTGTGAGGTTTTGAGGACGATGGAACCACTTAATTGCTATTGTTTCCAGGTCCAGCCTTACCTGGAGTGGTAGTACCTGTTAAGGTCCCAGCTATAGATAAGTAGTTAACCCCAAAGTAGGGTCAAAAACTATAAAAATATAGATTTTTATAGTAAAAATCTGATTTCTTACAAATACATATTCTATTCATATGAATCTATTGTAAAAAATCTCGTTGACATTAAATAATCCATTGAGATTGATATGCTGCAAAATAAAACAAGCCAAGAACATATTTTCAATAACAACACCAGAAACAAAACAAGTATGTTAGTTTATTTTTATTATTACTGAAATAGACTAACCATCTAGTTGAATAGAGCATAACCAAGGCAATACCTATAAAGTATTACCTTGGATACAACAAAGTGAAAACTTCTTTTGACTGCATATTGCGATCAACCCAAAAAGACCTTAAGAATGAAACAAACAGATAATCATTACAACAGATCTCAATAGCTGAACTAGTAAATGAAGAGGGCTACGTATGGCAGACAATGCTACAGAAGGTGCCACTTGAAATATAACAAAGTCAGCGGCAGTCTGTTGCAGTTTCATAATTGGATTCTGCATGTCTAACTCCATATGTGTCACAGTTCATGAAATCAAGTGTGCGAGTCATTTCCTGGCAAGTTGTTGCCCACCTTAAACAAATTCATGCCACCGGCACTTTCTTCTACTCTGATTTTCTTTCACCTTCAACCAACTCTGGCAAAGTCAAACAGCAGTAAAGAATTGATGACAGGAGCAGGTTTTGATGAAGCTAAAAGACTGTAGTCCCGAGTCTGCATGTTGGTGGTGAATTTAATCATCAGCACCATCATTATAAAAGAATCAATTGTCAAAGAAGAAATCCAATTCTTGGATATAAGATAAAGCCACTGACAACAGCAGGCTTGCATCAAATTTTTCTAAAAATGTCTCTTATTGTACCTTTTTTTTTAATAATAACTTACTGTTATGGTGAACTCACCTGTCTAGGAATAGTGGACTCTCTTCCTAATATAAGTAACAGCCTAGAAAATATTCAGGGAAAGAAATACAAGTCAGCGACCTGGCAAGTTACTCTGTGTTACTTTGTGATAATACAAAGTCCCCACCAGTACATCGAACCTAAGGGACCGACATTGGTACTTACATACAACACACAATCTTCTATGTTGTACTCCACAACACTTATGTATATTTCAGTCAGATTATCTTTATTTTTCCTATTATACATTGTTTTGAATAAAATATAATAGACTTCTGTGTGTAGCACTTACCAGTGATGATACCTTTCTTCCTGCTTTCCAATCTACTTTTTAATGTAAAACCATTAGCAATTCACTTAGAGTATATAATAACTATATTCTGTTGGTAACACTAGCATTTAATTCCTGACCATCAACACTGCCTTACTTCCTAATGTCTAATGCACATCATAAATTAGAAAGAGTATCAAGAAAAATCAATTACTCCTTCTTTCTCTGCATTTAGTACTGGTGTAATTGTAATTGATATTGCTAACTGATCTACCTAGACTTAAACTTTAGACATTACCTAAAAATGAATTAGATTAATGTAAAAATTAGGCTAATAATACAAATTTTATTTTGTTCCAACCTTTATGGTTAACAAATCAACCATACTAATGAAAGAAGCATATTTGTGTCAGGTAAAATATCCACCCCGGCTCTTTTGTTTACTGGGTTTTTTTTTTTTAATTTTTGTCATTGAGTGGTTACCATGGAAATATAGTGTTAGCCTCAATGGAAATGAGTATAAGAAGGGTAACTGTACTGGTCTTTTAAGTGGAAAAAGACTGTGATAAGAAGGTTTCAACTTTTTACGCATTTACCTCATTACAGTGACAGCATGCCACTAGGTAGATTTAACATGGGCTGTACATACACTACCGGCTATAATCATTAGACAACCCCAGTTTTTTATTTAAAGAAACGATGTATTTCATACTATTTTTAGTATTTATTGCCAAATGAGAATAGAATGGTTCTTTTGTTATTATGACTTTGCAAAATTTTTACAAGGCAATGAATCAAAGATGAACTCATCTGAATCACGCTAAATTTTCTTCATTCTCTCATTGATGAAACTGCAATAGAGTTAATTATTAAATATTTATAAATTCATTTGATGCACATGTTATTGTGCAGTTTTAACAAAAGAACCATTCTATTTTCATTTACAACTTGGTAATAAATACTAAAAAATAGTATGAAATACATAATTTTTTTTTCGAACACTGGGGTGGCCTAATAATTATGGTTGGTAATGTACATATAGACCAAAAAGAAAAATTCTCCAGTCCATGTTCTCACTGTCAGCAAACTTGGACCTTAAGTATCAAAAGGACAAAAGTTTCCCCTTGACACTGCTAATATTTTAACTACCTTCACTCCTTGGTGATGTTTATTGTTTTCAAAAACAATGATTTGAATCGTAATAAAACTTAAACATATGGAAGTAAATTTATACATTTTTTTATTTTTGAGAATTTACAACAAAAATATTAAACACTATTAGATTACTTATTTACAACAATAATTTTAAGTTTTCCAAACTGTCCTTCCTCAATATGTGTCCAAGATATTTCTGCTGGCTCTTCCTGTTTCTGAGTCTTTATTGCCATTTTCTCTAAGACTTTCTTCTTGCTCCATCTATGGAATTCTCAGTATCCTTCTGAAGAATCACTTTTCTTTAACAATTGGTAAACATTGCCTCATGCATGATAATCAACAGTGCATAGAATATTCGTAGATGGCACTAAACATATGAAGTTGAAGGAAATTCCTTCTGTTTGTGTTTTCTGAATTTTTGTTTTGATAAATTATTTTCATGAAACAAAAACATTTTATTTTTTCATTCTCAAAAAGTGATAATAAGAATGAATGAATCTTTAAAACATTCACAATTTTTCAAAATGATTTTTATAAAACAAAAATATTTGATTTTTTTCATTCAGAAGAAAGTGATAATAAAAATTAATATACAAAGCATCTTTAGCACAACCAGTCACCAAAAATGCATGATTTTTAACCTCTAAAAAAATTATCTGTGTATTGCGTAATCTACTATTTTTTGCGCTAAAAAAAAAAAAAAAAAAAAAAAAAAAAAAAAAAAAAAAAAAAAAAAACCCAATCCGAAATCCAAAATATACTTGAGTTGATACGGTATATAACAAGAGTCAGAACAAAATAACTTTTGTTTTTCAAGTAATAAATTTAATATTTTCTATGCTTTATAGTAATTAGTATTTATAAATTAGTATTTATAGTATTTTAGATATAAATATATATCATTCATAAGGACCTTAATTAATGCTCATCATATTTGTCATTCTTAAGATTTGGCAGAAAAGGTTAGAACAATACCTCTGCTAAAAGTATATATATTTCAGTTTAGTGACATTTTTCATTTAACATTAATAATAATCTATATAGTCATATCATTAATAATTATTTGTATGACAACATCATTAATACTGCAATACTGTTAATAAATTGAAACTGACACTTCAAAAATAATTTTTATGTTTTTATCAGCAAATTTCTTATCTTAAAATGGCAGTTTCATATCAATCACACTAAAAAATGTACACATATCTTTCTAAACACTTATAGAAATTAATCTAGTTGCTGTGGGTTATTAGTTAGCAATTTTAACTAGCCAGTATGGAAGTACTTTTTAATATCCATTCTAATGATGGCTGTTGAAAAGTACTTAGCCCAACCTAAAAGCTCTTCAAGAAATAAAAGGTTTTTACCATTTGGTTATATTTTGAGTAGTAGGTAGAGATAAGAACTTTTCAACACTTTTTTCATATGATTGAAGTGGGTTTGATTGTCACAATAGTCATCATCATGCATTAGAGTAAAAAAGGTTGAGTAAATAGAATAGTGTTTATATGGAACTATACAGGATGCATTTGTTAATAAATCAGTCAAGGCCAACCATAGTCAGAATCAGAGTTATTGTAAACTCTATGATCCTTTTATTAGCTGTATAGCTAAGTGTTACATATGGTTTTGAATTTAGTTTTTCCTGCCTCCTTGACTGGCTGCCACTCAAGACTAAAGAGCTCAGTCTGTTCTACTATTTAACCTATTGCAAGAGGGGATTCACAAACAGCTAGAGTTATACTTTTACAAGGTGCATTTATGTATGAGTGAGTGTAATGAGGTCAACTGGAACTTGAACTCTGTTCCCAGAATTCTCATTCCAAGCCACTATTCATTACACCACCCTCATATCCGGTTATTAAAATAATAATATTGAGAAAATATATTCAATAGAAAAAAATAATATTTTTTAAAAAGTTCCACTTCAGAAGGGTACAACGACTGAAACCTTATGATAATAACAAAAATGAAGATATATCAGCCCAGTTGTCAATAATTTTAGTCAGTTAAGTGCCATATGTGAGACACGAAAGAGACATGACTGACTGGGCAGAAGATTATCCCGCAGTAGGTTGCCATTGCTTTCTGCAGTAGACTGGTTTCCAGCCAAGGCTCTAGAACCTAATTTGTCCTATTATTTAACCCATAACTGGAGGGAAGAGATGATTAATACCTTTCCCAAGGGTATTGGTATATAAGTGAATGTGAAGAATTCAAGTGGAATTCGAACTCAGCTCCCTGATTTGTCATTTCGTGTCGATATCCACTGAACCACAAAATGTAAATAATGATAATTCCATATTCCATAACAAATATAAGAAATTTAAAGTTCATTTTTAAATACACATGAATAAGTGTGTGTGTGTGTGTGTGGATAAGTATGATACTCGCTTAGATATCAAAGTTCAGAAAAATATCACAGGTAAATAAGTCTGGCTCAAATCTAGAATATGAACTAAGTTGAATGAAATGAAAGATCTGTTGAAAACTACCAATTTTTAAATTCAAAGTACCAGAAAAATGATTCATCACTAAATTCCATAATGATTACTCAATTGACAGTTAGGTACCATTCTCTCGAAAATATTAAAATAATAATTCAAAGGATTTTAACAAGATTTCTTGATAAACAAAACATACCGTGCAAGTTCTTTTTCTTATTTTTTTGTTGTTCATGAATTAAATGTAATATTAGCCAGCTTTCAAAAAAAAAAAAAATACTGTTTTTTTAATGTTTTTTTTTATTCCCAATAAAATTATAAACTATACTCACATGAAAAACAAATCTTATATTTCCTGTTCTTCCATTCCCCCCCACACCTTTTTAAGGATAAAAAGCTAATCCCCCAAAATCCAGTCTGTATGTAATTCATATTTAGTTAAGCAACAAGAAGTTTTGATTTTGCTAATATTTCAATGTTTATATTTATTGTTTTATGAATGAACCACTAAAATAAAAAATATTTTATGAGGGCTACAAAATTTGATAATTGAAATAAAAATCAAATGGATTAAAATCAAACAACCTTAAAGAAGAACAAATGTTATAGTTACTGGAAAGAAGATTAAGTAAAGTTCAGAAAATAACCACCAAATTTTCAGATGAATCAAGAAAACAAAAACTGGTTCTCATTCCTATTTTCTCTAACAATGATTTTATCTAACAATGACTAATGTCAGTTGGTGAAGTGCCATGTGGGATACACGCTTGGGCAATCATGTCTTGAAAGAGATATGACTGACTGGACAGATTTTTCTCCACAGTAGATTGCCATTACTTTTGTGATAGAATGGTTGCCAACCAAAATTAATGAAGACAATCTGTCCTGTCACTTCACCCATAGCTAGAGAGAGAAGAAGTGGATTAATACCTTTCCCAAGGGTATTTGTGCGTAAGTGAATGCCATAAATGCAACTGGAATTCAAACACAGATCTCCAATTTCTTATTCCAAGCCAATATCCACTGCACCACCCACACACATCCATGACTAAGAAATGTACACAGCAAATAAAGTAGGAAACATCAAAGACAGAATATTATATATATATATATAGTTGTTACAATGGTTTATAGAAGCATTGTATCACTACACAAAAATTTTCATGTTTCAGAGCCGAATTGCTCCTCTTCAGGTGATTATATATATAAATAAAGTTATACATATCACCCGAACAGGAGCAGTTCAGCTCCGAAACATGAAAATTTTTGTGTAGTGATACTTTGCTTTTATAAACCATTGTAACAACTATTACAACATAAAGCTCTACTCTGTATTGATCACTCTTTATAAAAGTAAATGCTTGAACAGTGAGTTTAAAATCTATGTGTTCTGTCACTTTCTTACACTATATAAATTTTTTTTTAAACATAATCATCAAAAACTTTTAACATTCAAACCTAAATCCACTCCTTCTGCTTACAGAGGTAGGACATGGAGGACTTATATATCATATTTGGGCAGCAATTCCTCTTTTATACATGCTTAATTAAAGACGACTGACAAGATAGGTACTACGATTAAGCTTTTCATTTAATGTTTCTTGTGTTTCTACAAGCTTTTTCTATTTCTGGACACAAAGTAGGTAAAAACCTCTAAAAGTTCTGCATATTCAAGCCCTTTTAGTTATTCTTTTAGTTATTATAAAGGGTGATTTTTAGGATAGTTTATTTAATCTGAATGAACCTTCCTCAGTACCAAAATGTGACTTGCTCATGGAACTGAATACAATGCAATTATCAAAATAATAACAATATCTATCAAATATCTAGGATAAATTATTAAATACAAGCATGTTATTTGGAGTTATTTTTATTGTTAATGCATCTCTTAATTTTGTTTGTTGATTTAAGTAGATAAACTAAACTATCGCCCGGTTCACACTCCACCCATGTCTATTGAACAGGTGAAGAGGCTCATCCCTTGTTTCCTGTTTAGGATGTGGTTTCCGGTTCTTCTCTTTACCAATCTTTTCACTCTTATGTAGCCCCCTGCACATCAGTGGTGTTTTCGCCTTGCTTGGTATGATATGATTAAAAAAAAAAAAAAAAACTGAGGATAAGCGAAATTTTATATTTCCAAGTTAAGTCTGAAATTAGCTGTGGTTTTCGGCCGTCTATGCTTTGCGTTGCAACCATCAACTGAAAATTGATGCCATTCAGCACATGACCTAATTATTATAATTATTTTTTATGTAATTTGATTTCAAGCGACTGCACATAACCACGAATTGCTCAAAGCATTCGCTCTTAATCCAGTCTGTCCGGATGTCTCGAAAGAACTAACAAAATGTAGCTGGAATAAAGTTACATTATTGCAATGAAGATGTGTTGTTCTCTCTACTCAATGATGATCACTCCAATTTTTTTTTTTTTTTTTTTTTTAACAAGTATTGGTCACAGGTTAGTTCAACCTCTCCTCTTATTGGAAATATTCACTCATACCAATTAAATGTAGAGGGTGATCAACAAAGATAGAATTAAAAGTTATATTCTGTTACTTTTCTCTATGGTCAGTGCCAGAGCTGAAGCTTAAGCTTCCGGGGGCCACTGATCCCAGGGGTGCTGCTGAAACAAATTTCTTAATGAGTGAAATTTTCAAGAAAATTGATGCGTTTTTTTTTTTGTTTTTTTAAATATTTATTGTTATGGTGGAGTGGATATCAGTTCAGAACGAGAAATTGGAGAGCCAAGTTCGAATTCCAGTTGAATTTATTGCATTCACTTATGCGCAAATACTCTTGGGAAAGGTATTAATCTGTCTCTTTCCTCCAGTTATGGATTAAATAACAGGACAGATTGGGTGTTCTAGCCTTGGTTGGCAACCATTCTACTGCAGATGACAACCCACTGCAGGAAAATATTAAGCTTCAAGGCCCCTAATCCCAGGGGTGCTGCTGAAACAAATTTCTTAACAAGTGAAATTTTCAATAAAATCGATGTTTTTTTTTTACTTCATTTGATAAAGCAATGTTGATTATTAAAAGTAGCATATACATAAAATCATATCAAAGATGAGCTCTTAAAACTAATAATTTTTTGATTAAATCTGGGCATAAAAGACTATATAGATACAACATGAAAATATGAAATTTGTATCAAAGTTATTAGAACATTATAAGAAAGACTACATTTAAATGAATCCACATTGATATATGTTTCATATTATAACACTCAAAAGCTAATATAAACAGTGGCACAATAAAAAAAATATTTGTTCAAATTTCCAAAACGAAGGGGTGTTACTGTTATGCACAGATTCATTGAGACAACTTAGTCATCATTACTGGATTCAGTTCCAGTGCTCCAATCACAATGAGTATGTTGGATTACTGCCCCTGTCTAAAATAACTTTTGACCTCAAAAACACAAGCTTTATATATATATATATATATATATATATATATATACACCGAGCACCCGTAGCTCAGAGGTAGAATTGCTGACTGATGCCAGTTCGATCGGGTTTCAATCCAAAAAAGCAATCGGCTGTCTAACTATACTGATGAGCTGTGATACAGAGAAACAGATCTGTCTGCAAATGACTATTTACGCTCTCACACCCTGATTGAGCACTATGGAGGAATGGTAGACTTTGAAAAACAGTAGCTACTCTGCCATCTACACATCGTTCATTTAGCAATGAATTAAAACACTCTCAGCTATTGGGCATGTATAATGATAATATACAAGCTAAAAAGTCTGCCTCCTTCTACCGAGCGCCCGTAGCTCAGAGGTAGAATCACCGACTGATGCCAATTCGGTCGGGTTTCAATCCTGGGTAAAAAGCAATCGGCTGTCTAACCATACTGATGAGCTATGATACAGCGAAACACATCTGTCTGCAGATGACTATATATATATTCAAACAATTTTTCCATTCTCAACAAAAGTGATCAATACCACTATACTAATATATTTGTGTGTGGTAAACCCAGATAAAAATAAAATATAAAAACAAGGATATATAAACAAAAAAAAACAAAAAGAACAATAAGGCATTAGCTTTCTTTAAATTTTTTTCTTTCTATATACCTACCTCTTTCTCACTCTCTCAACTAATGAGATGGCAACCCTCAAATAAAAAGAGAAAGAAAAAGGAAAGACTGAACATGGCTGCAAAACAATAGAAGTTTGCTGGTCCCAATTTCTAAACATTGTGACTAGAAATCTATCAAAATAAGAGAGGCTTCATGCTGTAACTTTTGCTGTAACTTTTGCTGTAAAAGAAAATTAAAATGAAAGAAACTCTGAAAAATAAGAGAATTTTCGCCAATCAAAAAAGAAAAAAAAAAAGACTTTTGATGTTAGCCAAAAACAAGTTTCACACTAGTAGTCTGGAGACTTTCTTAAGGAATATAAACAGACGCCTGACAAGAACAGACAAAGAAAGGAACGCCAGAGAAACCGGCCAATTTTGTCGTGTGAAGAAGCTTAGCAGTTATTTGCTAAAGACATTTTTCCACTCTTCTTAGGGACAAGAATATATACAGATTGATGCGGCACTTATTTCCAAAGTAATCCCACTCATGACAGCAGTTGAAAAAGATGATGACTTCTACCAAAATTTGACTATCAACTATCAAATACCTACCTGAACAAACTTTCAATACCTTGAATTACAAAGGATGCACTCCACTCAAAGTCAAATAAATATATATTGCTCATACCAAAGTTTCTGATAAATAATATTAAGAACTCTTTGTCACTTCCCGATATATATGTGTGCATGTTAACAGAGCATAACCAAAACAAACGTGTAGATAATGGGGCAAAGTAAAAAAGATTTTTAATGACTCGTTTCACTGACATATGTTAAGTTTGGCTTTTTCAGGTTGGAATGAAAGACAAAATTCTTTTTAAGGAAAATAAGTTGGGGTTGCACATCTTAATCTGGAAAATTGTAATGCTCTTCTTTTTGTCTTTCATTCTATTCTGTAGAAGCCAAACCTAACACATGTCAGTGAAACGCATCATTTAAAAAGGCTTTTTAGTTTTATCCCATTATCTACGCTCACCCCATATATGATCGAAACCTAGGTAGCAAGTAAGTGGCGTGTGCTCGGTTCTTTGACATATTAGCTCTGCACAGTTCATTTGATTGTGCATTGAGCACTTTTTTGATCTACAATCTGCCAGTCTAACCAGCAACTATTTTACTGGTAAATATATATCTTAAAATTTGCATATTTAGGCAGCAATTTCTTTTAGACATGTCAAATTAAATAAATTGCAAACATGGTGTCTGTTTATTTTTACTAAAATCTATTCATACTCATAGATAATCCTTTGCGTATTATAATTGAAAGATTTAAGAAATGAGTTGTAACCTTGACAGATGATTTTATTATTGATTTCACAATGTTCCCAAGTACTTTCAATCTCCTTTCAAGATCATCTTCAGGGTTGTGAGTTGTGGTAACAAAAAATAACCGCAAAACTTTGTTGCTAAAAGTTACTGTAAATTTTCTTCTTGCTTCAAATGTAATGGTTGACAAATTACTTAGTGTTCATCAGAAAGTGAAAATTATCCAAAATGGAATATTTTTATGTTGTAAGGTCATGGTCATGCACATGATAAAGCATGAAAAAACTGTTCTTTTTATAAACATTTTAGAACTTTAGTACAGTATTCATAGCTGATTCTATTAATTAACGGCTTAAGTGTTTTAACAAATACTGCCTTACTACAAAAAGCAAACTTCAGACCGTCGAGTCAATATTCATGGAATATTTATCAGATGAATAAATAGACTTGGATAAATTCTAAGCTTTTCATGTTTAATTGGTTTTCTTTCATTCTTTTTTTGATTTTAGCAGAAATCTCTTGACTGGACTTTTACTACCATGTTTTTGGGGGGTTTTTTTTCAATTGGAGTAGATAGATCTAGCTATCGCCCGGTTCACACTCCACCCACGTCTATCGAACAGGTTAAGAGACTCTCATCCCTTGTTCCCTGTTTAGGATGTGGTTTCCGGCTTTCTCTTTTCCAATCTTCTCAGTTTGGTTTCTTTTTTTTTTCAATTGGAGTAGATAGATCTATCTATTGCCCGGTTCACACTCCACCCACGTCTATTGAACAGGTTAAGAGACTCTCATCCCTTGTTCCCTGTTTAGGATGTGGTTTCCGGCTTTCTCTTTTCCAATCTTTTCACTATTACGTAGCCCCTTGCATATCAGTGGCATTAACACCTTGCTCGGAATGATACGATTAAAAAAAAAGAAAAATTATACAAAGTGTAAAAGAAGAGCAACTGTGAAATCAGAACCCGCTCCTTGAAGCAGTTTAATGTCAACGTTGTCTTCCCTCCAGCTAGGTCATGTAGCCATGTTGATGTCAATATTTTATGATTTCCTAAAATGTACAACTGATAAAACTTTAGTGAAGATTTGACAAGTCTGGAAAGTTACAAGTGGGGTTAAAAAAATAATAAATAAATGCACAAGTAAAAACAGAAGAAAATGTAAATTTTTTCCACAATTTCCTTGTAGTTTCTACAATGTAGCTGCAAGTGAACAAAATACAAAAAAAATAAATGATATAGGGTGCTAAAAATGATAGATAAAGAAATTATAACAGCCAATTTCTGTTTTTATGGCTGCCAGTTGATTTTTTACTATTTGTATTAAAACCTACAACAGGAGGGCATGAATCAATAAGTTTATCTAACCATTTATTCGATGGTGTGTCGGGGAATAGGGAGCATGAAAAACAAAAAGAATAGACTACAAACATTAAAAATATCAACATAATTGGAGAAGATAGATCCAATTGAAGTAGATAGATCTATCTATCGCCCGGTTCACACTCCACCCACATCTATCGAACAGGTTAAGAGACTCTCATCCCTTGTTCCCTGTTTAGGATGTGGTTTCCGGTTTTCTCTTTTCCAATCTTTTCACTCTTTTCTTTATTTTTTTTTTTTTCCAATTGGAGTAGATAGCCTAAACTATCGCCCGGTTCACACTCCACCCATGTCTATTGAACAGATGAAGAGGCTCATCCCTTGTTTCCTGTTTAGGATGCGGTTTCCGGTTTTCTCTTTTCCAATCTTTTCACTCTTACATAGCCTTCTGCACATCAGTGGCATTACCGCCTTGCTCGGGGTGATATGATTAAAAAAAAAAAAAAAAAAAAAAAGAATTTCCTGAATCTGGGCGTTATATTTAATTCACAATGTCAACAAATTTTTATAAATTCAACCAAAAACTCAGTATTGTCTTTTTTTGGTAGTCTTTTTGGTAGTTTAAAAATATCAAATCAAAAATTTAATAAACATAATTTGTCATAATGAATACTTACTGCCTAAAAACTTATTTATGTATATAGGTACCTCCAAAAAAAAAAAAAAAAAAAAAAGCAATATTTCAGATTTTTCTTTTTATATAATTGTATCATCCCAAGCAAGGCCTTATACTGCCACTGTTGTGCAGGGGGTTACATAGGAGCAAAGTCAATACTCATCTACTAACCACTGGACTCTAGCTCTCTCCCCACTCCTGTATAACCCCCCCTTTCTCTCCACCTATGTATCTGTCATCGCACCTGCTTTCTCAGCTTTCTATTGTTCCTTTCGTACTAGTTTGTACTCCTCACTCTCTTCTAATTAATCTTTTCACACTTATGTAGCCCCCTGCACATCAGTGGCGTTTCCGCCTTGCTTGGGGTGAAATGATTAAAAAAAAAAAAAAAAAAAGAAGGTGTGACAGAATACAGGAGGTGTCAGGAAGCAAGTAAGAGAAGGATGAGCATACTGAAGAGATGAGATGAGAGCATGAGAGAGAGAGGATGCAAGTTAGTGAGATAGGAGATGACTATTGACTTTAGATTTAAATTCTTGGAGATTGTAGCTGTCGGGGAAGCAAATAAATGAAAGGGAATTCCACGGGCGGGAAATGCAAGAAAAGAAGCTGATTGAGTAGAATTTGCGTTTACATTTTATTGGTTTCACAGTAAAAGTATAGGACCTAGTAGCTAATCATAATTCCAAGCTAATAGATTAAATTTAATATTTTTCTGGTTCTTGTCCATATTCACAAATTTCTCAACACAACAGAATACTCTTTCAGAATAAAATATACATTTCTGAAATTTTATTTGAGAAAAAAATAGTTGATTTAAACTAAAGTTTAATTAATCAGAATTTAAACAAATATTACTGTCTTTGAGCTTAAAATGTCACAGAAAAGCATTTTTTAAACACAGAGGTAGCTGTTTTTATGAGGTGTTGACACATTTATCAACAACCTGAGGTTTGGGAAATTAATCTAAGGAACAAATAATTATAATAACATTACATGAGGAATAAACCATAAATACCCTTTTTATATATTTTTAGCTATCCTGTAATCTTAAAAACTTAGAATATTTTAAGTATTCTAATATTTTTATTGAGTTTTAGGTACTTTGGTTTTATATTCTTACTTAAAAAGACGTATGTTGAGGAAATGTTAGAAAAATACAATTAACTTTACTATAGTTACCACTCCTATATTCTGATAATGTCATGTATGAGCATCCATATTTACAACAATTGCACTTTTACACACCTCACACATCAAAATTCTTATGAGGTCGCTGTATAAAATAGTTTTGTTGCCAACAGTGCAAGTCTTCAGCCTGTCTATGTAGTCCTTTATTTCTGTGCCACATTCTTGCTGCTCAATGAGGGATGGTAATTTTGACTATCACTGTATTTGCTGGTCTGGAGAGGCAGTCTGCAACAATGTTTTCTTACCCACAAATACAGAAGATATCAGCTACAAATACAGATATTAACAACAGGTGTATGTTGATTATCTGATTTCATCAGCATTGTTTGATGGAAAGTTAATGTAAGTGGCTCACGGTCATTGAACAAGGTGACATGTCTACATTCAATTCAGGACTTGAATCGTAACACTGCCAAGTAAGCTGCCAGTGACTCCCGGTCAAATGTTAACCATTTTCTTTTATTTTCGGAGAGTTTCTTCAAGAAAAACCCTATAGGAACAGTTTTTTTGCCAATCATCTGATGCACCTACAGCATTGTTGGAACTATCTGACAGTAGATGATAATAATTCTGGGGTAAGGAAGTGTAGCAGTGACTTACCTCAGCGACCCAAAAGGGCCAGAGTCGCGTGTATGTTTTGTGAGGGAATGTGGAGATGGTGAATCTATGAGCTTCGAATGGATGGTGAATCAGACATTACATCATGCTCTTAGTGGTGTTGGTGATGCTTGTGGCCATTTTTATTGACTGTTTTCTGGGCTCTCATTGGCTGAGTGGTAGCCGGGTTGAGTTTATAAAACATGGTATTCTCATTTAAAGGGGATGAGAGTTTTTTGTTTGTGTCGGTAAGCAATGTATCAAAGATCAAGACAAGAATTTAGTTTGCCTGGTGAATCTGTTTGGACTTGTAATACTTTCTTTTCCTGTGTGTTCTTCCAACCAATTATTTTTTGGTTTTTGCAACAGAAAGTATAGTGAGTTTTCCCTGGAATCTCTAATTTTCATGAATGTGTCTTTTTCAGCATCAAGTTGTATGAATTTGCTCTGAGGATGCTTCTTTATCAGCTCAGCCAGGTGGTACAACAATGTCTGCTGTCCGTAGAACAAGTTTCCTATAAAAGTTAACCATTCCTAGAAAACGCTAATGTGATTTTGAATCAGTTGGTTCTGGAAATTCATATATTTCTTGCGTTTTTCTCTTTTGAGATTGTTAAGCCTTTTGCACTGATGTGATGGCCCATAAATTGAAGTTCCTTCTTGAAGAACTGATACTTGTCCAGTGATATTTTTAGGTGATTTTCTTCTAAAATCCCTAGAACTTTTTTTTAATGTTGTTCTGTTTTAGACAGATTAAAACACAGTTGACCTAGAGAAATATATCTAAATCTAAACTTATTTATAAATGGAACTTTGTATGTGTATGTGTGTGTCCATTACCTATACACTCCAAAATGGCTGAACTGATTTTCTTGAAAATTTACACAGTTGTACGATAAGCATCTGCGAGTGTTCTTAGCTAGGTTTTGTGTCGAGATACCCACGATAAATATTGAAAATCGGTAATTGAAAAATCAGGTCATAGAAGGAGTGGTCCGATTTTAATCAAATTTGATACACTCATAGACAAAGAACACAAGAAACGATATTCAGAAGTTTCAAAGTTGCAGTTCTATCCTTAAATGACTTATTTGACTCTGATATTTGAAATCGATACCCCGATATTCTACCGGGTCTGATCAAAATCAGTTTTTCAGTCCTTTTATTTTAGTTTTTGCTTTAGGTTTGGCTCTAAGTAGGTATAATTGTAGTTCTTAGTCTCAGCCATGATACCATTTACTCAGAGGACTTATTTAGCCTTCAAAATTCAGTTTACGACAAAAAAAACTTATTTGATATCGATACCAGGAAATCAAAATTTGACTTACATCCATCCATTTTTCTTCCGGTCTACGGTTTCGCTTTAACTGGAAAAACTATTGCTTTTTAGTCTTTCTTGCCAACGTCCAAAGAGTCTGAGCTCCAGGACCATGGATTAGTTTTAAAGCTTTCATTACACCCGAGCAATGCCGGGTTATACTGCTAGTACAAAATATTACAAAGGAAGGAATTCTGAAGAGGATTCTGTTTTGTGTGAATTCAGACATGGATCACTCATCAATTGAATCAACATTTCCTGCTTTGCCGATGTAGATGTTCCAACAAAATTAAGTAACTACTTAATTATCAAGGGTTTTATTAAATTTGCCACAAGGTAATGAACATCAAATAAATTATTATTAAAAAAAAAATCTTTGTTTCATTCTAAATTCACTTAATTTCAAATGCATGGCATAAACATCATCAAGTTATGATTTTTTTTTTTTTTTTAAGTTACATGATACAAATCCTATATCATCCAATAATTAACTGAAATGCAAAAAGTAGTATGGTGATACCGAGCAAAAGCGATGGACCAGATGTTTGCGTTTTCACGACCAAAAAGCAAATGACCAAAAGTCGTTGCTGCGCCACCGGCTCCACACAGATGTTCTGGTTGAAAACTAAAGTTTAATTAAATATTAAATTTTCAGTTCGCAAGCCTACACGAATTTTATTTATCAGCCAATGGGAAGCCCAGAACCAAATACAAGTGTGAAATCCCAAATGAGCTGCTGTGATCCAAAAAGAAGATATAAAAAAAGATATAAAAGGCGGATACAGAAAGCATCGCCGAGCAGACCGACTCGAGGAGAAGAGAGTAATTAGTATCTCCCTTGACCTAAGTCAAGTGATTTACTACGCTCACCTCCCTTACCCCTTTCCTTCTTCCCTGCCTCAAAAACTACTTACTGACCTAAGGAGCAAATACATCAAAGACATTCCTTACTTACACCTCCCAAATTCCTAAGCATTAATTCTCTTTCAGCATTTTATTGCCATGAACATTTTAACCTCCGTTGGACCTATACTTCATGCATTACTTCAATTGTAAAAACATTAATTGATATGTGTTATATATAAAATGTTATCTTTCAACTGAATTTGCTTTTCTTGGTTTATAACCTTTCTTTATGACTTATAGTGGGCTATCTACAACAAGGCCGAATTCCATTAACCTGCAACAGTATACAACTACCCTTCACTAGAACGGACTCTCCACTACTAACAGAAAAGAATAGATAAGCAACCCACCATAGTAGATTTGCACACCTGCAAATTCGGATCAGAATGACTGAAAACATTTTGGAAAAAACAGACCAAGGCAAATTTCACAAGCCGGTGCGAACATTAAGATTCTGGATTCCGATTGGATAGAAAATAGGAAATAGCAAATTGAACTTTGACCCTGGTCAAATTTTCTTAACATCTAAAAAATGAGTATAGTGTTGTATCTGACCACGTGACTACATTTCATTTCACTACTTATCCACGTCTCTTGAACAACCATTTCTTTTTACAAATTTGTTTTGTTCAGTTAACAAAATTCCACTTATTTTACAAACAAAAGTACGAAACACTTTTTTATTCTTTCAACCTTCTGATATTTTAAGTTGTGGGGACTTTGGTTGTGTTTGACACAAGGCCAATTTGATAAACATCACCGAGGTCACTACAAAGTACATACTTTGAAGATTGTCTTATTCCGGACAACACTCAAACAAAATAATTTGCAACCTAAATTAGAATTAGATTGTGCACCAGCAACTTTTACAGACACTCAACAACAATCTCCTTTCAGGAAGCGTGGTCATAAAAATAAAATTCACACGTTACCGAAAAGACCCTTTTTGTTTACTTTTCATGGGAATTTTTTTTTTTTTTCAACACACTCTCCCAAAGAATTCATGCAAGTTTTCCAGTGTTAATTCAATTCAACATTCGCATTGTCATTAATATTCAACGTAAAAAGGTTTTTTAGAGAACGTGGAAAAACTGTTTCCGTCACCAAACAAACCTAACTTATTTTTAACATAAAAATTTTAAAAAATAATTATTAAACAATTATTCGATTTTAATCAGACAAAAATTAAAATCTACATAAAAGGTGTTGCTGTTAATTTTTTTTATTCTCACATAACAACAGGGGCATATAGCATTATCGTTAGCAATAACATTCAAACTCTTCTGACGAAGCATTAATTTTTTTGTATTTAGTATTTACTTAGTAACTACAATTTCCTACTACTACTCAGTAGTCGTGAATTCAGCCCTAAAAGCTCAAACATCTAAACAACATTTGGATGTTTATGGCTAAGAAGACTAAGCAAGCTCTTCTCACGGATTAATTATGTCAGTCAATGTGAGTTCCATTCACATTAGGTGCAAAAAATGAAATTAATGGATACGTCAGGGTATTCCCCGTTAAACCGGCCTTCTATCATATTTTATCACCGTGGGGAGATTCACTTTCTCCGGCTGTAATCAAAATGTACTGTTCTCCCTCTCTGCCTTGTTTTCGAGCACTTTTAAACAAATGCCTAGGGATTCCAGTACTGAGGCAGCACTTAACTCCCTCACTGCTAAAAATCGGGAGTGTTTCAAACTTTAACGCCAGTGGTTGTGGTGACTGGTTGTTTATCTTTTTAGTTTTGGGCCCTTATAAACGCGTGTAGGGACTATTCACCTTCTTTGTGTCATATCCTACCAAAACCAGTGATGATGAGGCGATTAAAAAAGTTTTCAAACTTCAAAACAAAATCAAATCAAAGAATACAGTTTTTTTTCCCCTAGATGGAGGGAGACTAACACAATATTTCCGTGGTATAAGTCAGTTAAAGAAGAAGAGCCATATGTGATACACGCTTTGGCTATCATGTCTCAAAAGAGAAATGACTGACTGGGTAGAAGATTATCCCGCAGTAAGTTGCCATTGCTTTCTGCGGTAGACTGGTTGCCAGCCAAGGCTATAGAACCCAATCTGTCCTACCCACAACTGGAGGGAAGAGACGGATTTAATACCTTTCCCAAGGGTATTTGCGCGTAAGTGAATGCAAGGAATTCAACTGGAATTCGAACTCGGCTCCCCGATCTGTCGTTTTGAGTTGATATCCACTTGATAGCCTTTCGTTGCTTTCGACTCTGCTTCGCGGCGGGAGTCGTCGTAGTCAGCTCGTTCGGTGGCGGCAATGGCAGACGACATGCAGCAGCAGCGAACCGCGAAAGTCGGTGACGTTGCCCCAAAAGCTTAGACGGACGAGACCTAACGCACGCGACAGTATAACCACCCAAAAAATTTCATGCGATGTAAACATGCTTCTTTTTAAAATGTTTGTAAAACATAGGGCAAAATAAAATAAAAACGTCTATCATTATTACTATTATTAATTAGCCACAATTAAGTTAAGATATTGCGAGTAGGATTCTTTTTTTAGATGATCGATTACCGATAACCAGTGTAACACAGCTAGAGAGAAAGAAAGAGCTAGTTATAAAGTTTTTGTAGCTTTCCATCTAGTAATTTGGTTTAATTTTAAATTTGTAACTCATTATTCAAAATCTAAATAATAGTAAAAAAAACTACCTCCATTCAAATACATTTTTTACAGTGTAAAATTTACACTTTTACAGTTTTTATTGTTTGTTTTTTGTAAGAGTTTGCTTCCAGCACCCGGTGTTCCTAAACGGTCTCCCCACCTAAGTACTGACCCGACTCGATACTATTATTGAATTATTATTGTCCTTTCTCCTCGCTAAAGTTTTTTCTTCATTTCTCTTTTTACTTTCACTCTCAGTATAACCCCTGACATCGTAGTAACATTAACGACTTTCTTAGGGTGAAATGATTTGAAAAAATAAACTAAAAAATGTTTAATTGCAAAATTGAATAGTAGTGCCTCATTGATCGAATCAAGTTACTTCGTTTTTTTAAAAATCTCTTTTAAGTTTTAATCTTAAGTATAAGAACGATATTTTAAATTTTACATTTACAGTCATCATCCTTCCTTTAAAATTCAGTATGTGAAGCAAGTTCCTTTAAGATCCAACTACAAACATTGTTATTTAAATTTAATTTTAAAATGTTTTACTTTTTTACAGCCACGCAACCCGAACCACTTAAAAATGATAGAAGAAAATAAAAAGGAGTGTTTCTCTAAAAAGCTATGATAATAAAAATGATACGATGAACTCAATAACTAGAAAGAAAAAATAACTAATCCACTGTCATTTCCAAGAAAAGAAAATTTGCTTTTCTCGTTTCAGGTGTTACAACAATAAACATTCAATGTGAAATTATTATTAAACAATAAAAAGCATGCAAAAAAAAATATGCAAAAGAAAATGCATACAATCACAAGTTTCAAACTTACCATAATTGAAATTTGTTTAATTAAAACTCCAAAAATAGTTTTTTGTTTTATCCGTTTGAAATGTAGAGTATTTCACTCTTTTGGGAAAAAAAAATGTCACAATCCCAACAAAAATCTCAATTGTCCCTTCTCTCCGCCGAAATAAAGTGAGCGGGGGTTGGGATGGAATTAACAGGTGTTTAGCGTCATAATCTTTCTTTGTCAATGAAGTTGTTGTCAATACAGTTACAATACAACATGGTATTCCTTTTCATAACCTGCTTGCTTGAACTTTTTTGTGCAAGCAGTTCATACCTGCTTTTGTTCAAGTCGATAGAAATAGACTGAATGAATCAGGCGATTGGTAAAAAAGTAAATAAATAAATAAGGATATTAGTCGATAATGTAACCTACCAATTGCTAGTACAACGAGAAGACGCATCTGATTTAAATTTCCCCGCCTCCCAAATTTCTGTTGGTTACATGACAATTGGTCCACAGTTAATCAGTGACTCGTCACACATAGTAGCTAAGTGCCTACCTCTTTTAGTCTTTTAATATCACTGTGTAAGTGTAAAAATTTAACAATCTTCTTGTTCACATTGAATAAATGAAAGCAACTGGTTTACTGTTTGCCGTGCCTCCGCGTCGGGTCGCAATAATAACTAACTAGCTACTATGGTCGTCTAGTAGCAACTTCGATCCTTCCTTACTGAGTACTTTCATATTTGTGGCCTCAAGCCAAACTAAGTTCGCTTTAGTAAATAAAAACAAGTGGTCGTCTGTATCATGAATTAGTGTGTGTATTAACTTTGAAAGCTTTTTAACTAAAAATGAAGAGAAAGAAAATAACTTTTTGCGGCATTTTTGCCATTTTTCTTTCTGTTTTTACGTATTTTTAATTTTAATTTTCTTTTTTTCTATTACTTTTTTTTCCATATCGTCCTTTTATACACAATCCGAAATCCTATCTTTTCTTTTTCTTTCACTATTTAATTTTTTTTTTTACTTTTTTAGTTTCTTTTTTTTTCTATTTGTTCATTTACTTTTCTCCTCTTTCTTTGTTAATTTTTTAAAAATCAATAATAATTTCTGAACGCGTCTTTCAAGATCTTTCTTTTCTTTTTTCTTTCTTTTTTTTATCTATTTTTAATCTTTTTAGCATAAAAATCATTAGGAAAAGAATTTCGCTTTAAAAAATAAATTTAAAAATATATTTTTTATATAAGTCCTTAGTTCTTTTCTGTTCGAAAGTTAAATGCGTGTGTGCGGTTTTCATTTAATCACGAACATATGCGTGTATGAGTAATTGCAATATGTGGGTGGGTAGGTTGGTAATTGCAGTTATTTTCCTTACACTACACTACACAATATTGTCCCTGTCTATGTCCTCCTTCTGTCTCTCTCTGTCTGTCTGTCTGTCTCTCTCTCTCTCTCTCAGTCGCGTTCGTGCACATGTGTGCTTGTGCGAGGTACCACCACAGTTCTTAAATAATTTAAATATATTCTACAAAGTTAATTTTAAATTTTATTTGAAAAATAATGACCTAGGTACCTCTTACACTCATGCCTCATTTGATGAAAAAAAAACAGCATAAAAGGCCCCAAACTTAATAATAAAAACAAAGTTTTATCGTCAAATGTTTGTTAGGAAAGATTAAAGTATTTTTTTATTTTTTTAATTATTTTACTAATTTCCTTTAACGTTAGAAATTTTGTTTAAAAATCTTGTTTTTTTTTATGTTTTTTTTTTTGTTGTTGTTTTGTTTTGTTTTTTGTCAGCGAGTGACTACAAGACTTTACTACGACAAACGCAATATTACGCAGCTCATTTTTTTCCGGTGAAAAACATTACTTTGGAAATTCTTGCAAAAATCAAATAATGGTCGGATTTTGATGAAACTTTCAGGACTTATTCACAAATGACTGAAATTATTTTTGAAATCACTATTTTTATAAAATCTTGATAAAAACAATTTTCTTTTTTATATGTTACCTCCTCTCTCCAATTAATTTCCTGACATTTCTATAAATTGAATACCCTTTTTATTTTCGATAGATAATGAAATTTTACAAGAATTCTTTTCATTTAGATTGTTGATTATAATAATTTATAAATTTTCAAAAATCAAAAATCTTTTAAAGTTTTTTCCAATCACTGTACGCATTAGGTTATTAAATTAATAAGTTAAGACTATATTTACTTTGTTTTTTATTATCATATCGCTCAAAGCAAGGCAGTCTGCTGTCACTGGTGCGCAGGGAGGATACAAAGGAGGAAAGTTACGACAAAGAGAGACAGGTTACAGGGCGTGTCAGGAATTGGTGCGCAGGAGGTTACATAAGAGGAAAGTTGTGAGAAAGAGTGACAGGTTACAGGGCGTGTCAAGAAGTGGGTAAGAGAAGGGTTAAGATACTGAGAGTGGAGTGGACGGAGAAAGGGGCATGAGAGAAAGGATGCAAGTTAGTGAGATAGGAGATGATTATTGACTTTACACTTAAACTCCTGGAGATTGTAGCTGTCGGAGAAGCAAGTAAACGGAAGGGAATTCTACAGGCGGGAAGTACAAGAAAAGAAACTATTAGAGTAGAATTTGCGGTTACATTTTATTGGTTTCACATTAAAGGGTGGGACCTAGTTGCTAATCTTGTGGCTCGAGCAAATTCATGCATAGGGGGAACCAGTGAGCTAAGTTCATCGGAGCAGAAGCCGTGAAAGTACTTGAAGAAGAGACACAGGGAATCCACATTGCATCGGTGAGTTAGTGATTGTATCTTGGCTGCCAGGTCGGGATCGATCAGATAACAGATTCTCCGTTGGATTTTGTCAAGGACCCCTAGATGGATAGCAGAGGCACCCGACCAGATATGATAGCAGTATTTAATGCAAGGGCGGGTGGTAGATTTATATACGTGCAGGATGATTTCAATGGGGAAAAACTTCCTAGCTCTATTCAAAGAACTGCAGCTTCAACTTTTGCATTAAGCTTTGCAAATTCTCCCTTCAAAATTTAAAGTTTTATTTATTCTTAGTTTCCTCCTTTTTCAAGGTCTAAAAGACTTGACAAATTTCTCAATTTCTTCTTCGCTTATTGAGTACTAGCAGTATAGCCCGGCGTTTCTCGGGTGTAATGAAAGCTTTAAAGCTAATCCATGGTCCTGGAGCTCAAACTCTTTGGACGTTGGCATGAAAGACTAAAAAGCAATAGTTGTTTCCAGTCAAAGCGAAACCATAGATTGAAAGAAAAATGAATGGGAAATCGGATAAAAATAAGTAGCCCATGACCTGACCGGAAGCCTTAAAATATTTGTGTGAAGTTTGGTGAGAATCGGATAAAAATTGTGGATTTGTATAAAGGACAGACAGACAGACAGAAAGACACACACACACACACACACACACACACACATCTTGCATTTTATATATATAGATACAAACTATCCAGAAAGTCTGCTTGAAATACTCAACAGTAATATGGCCAGACCATCAGACATATTTACAGTGTAACCCTGATATAAGAGAGTTGTCGGGACCGGATATAAGTTATCTTATATCCGAGTTTGGTCTATTTTATATACAGTATAACCCGGATATAAGATACCCGGATATAAGATGAACCCTGATATAAGATAGATTTTCTCTTGTCCCAAATTAGAGCCTGTGGTAATGTATATAAAATAGACCAAACCCGGAATAAAAGAAACCCGGATATAAGAGAACTTTTATCCGGTCCCGACAACTCTTTTATATCAGGGTTACACTGTACATTGCCACAGGCTCTAATTTAGGACCAGAGAAAATCTCTCTTATATTTGGGTTTACCTTATATCCGGGTCATACTGTATTTGGACAATTGATGGTGTTAAAACTCGTGATGATTATGTCGGTTTTGTTTCGTAAATCCATTTTATAGGATTTATTTTAAAAATTATTGATTCATCTCTATTATTGTATTTAATTTCTATTATCTCAGTCATCAAATTTTTAAATTAATTTAAAAAAGTATTATATTATTTTTAATTTTAGTTTTTCAGAAAGCATCTTCAAACGCAAGGCTATAAAGCTACTGTCATTAAAATAATAGATAATAAATATTAAGTTATTTATTTTAATTACAAGGTAGTTAAAACCCAGAAATGAAATATTCACTTAGGTTTCATAAATTTATGTCAAGTCTGGTCCACCATACTTAGCTTGTCATCATTCACTTGATACGTTTGGCTGTCCTCAATCACTTCACAGATCAGAAAGATAAGCCCTCCGTGATTAAGAAATACTTTCATTTTAAATTTTATGCTATAAACAAATAATACGTGTTTCAAATCGGATTAATTTAACTTTGAATTTGCTAATTTTCCACAGACAACGTGTCACGGATGTATATTTTATTTTTGCAAGATTTTTAAAATTGAAAATTAACTTTTGTTTACAAACACGTCAAAATTAGAAAAATGGCTGCCATAACGAAAATCCCCCAAATTTTTAGATTCCAACCAATATAATTTTTATTTGAAATACATCAGAGTATTTTAAGTACTGGAAATAGCAAAATTAATTATTTAGTTTTCAATTAAAGCTAAAATGAAAGCTTCAAGAATGTTTGTTTGTTTTTTTCATTTATTAAAATTCACTTTAAAATATAGGTATGGAAAATGGGTGGCGGTACCTAACCTAAAGTAAGTAGCAGTAAAATGACTGCGTTTTTCCGAAATGAAAGCAAGCAACCGATACCCTTTGACAAAAATCAGTAAATTATCCAATTCAAAAGAAATTTCTAGTACTTATTCAGTAATAAAGGAACTAAATATAGAATCGGTTATAGGAAATAAATCTTATTCCCAACACAGTTACATACCCACATACATACCATATTAAAACACACCCAAACTTTATTTTCTACCAAATAACAGAAAATATTACAAACACATCAAAAAGATTCCACAATGCAATGTGACAGTGAGAGAGAGTTAAACACACACGCGTGCGCGTTTATTTTTTATTAAAAAGTGGAGTAAATTTGAAGAGTGAAATTAAACCATCGCATTTTGTTTACTGATGGGGAAATCTGATCTAGGGCAGAAGTTGTATCTGGATCATCAGAAGACACTGGAAATGAACGAAATAATTTTTATCGATTAAAAATTGAAATAGAGCTTTGGAATTCACATGATTTTGACTGAAGCAGCCAGAACCCATCATGTGCGAAGTAGTATGGCTAAGGGTCAGTTATAACCAGCCGGGTCTTCTATATAAACCGTAGTTATGCTGATAAAGTGAATCAAACCACAACCGTGGAAGCGTACGGTTGAGTAAGATCAGATCTCTCCGATAGAGTGAGGTTACTGACAACTCTGGTCAAACAACCTCCTAACCGAAGATGTTATATTTTACTTACATTTGGGTCTGGTCCTATTGCTTCAGACGGAGGCTTTTGTTGCAGATTGTATTTGTTGTTGCTGACGGTGACGACGAAAGGACAAAGAAGAACAAGAACAAGAACAAGAAGATTATGAAATGATTATGTGAAACTGATTTTTGTGAAGAAGTCGGATTGAGTGGTTCCCGACAAAGTGATTTATGATTTGTAAAGTTTCATTGGCGCCCCGAATTTGTTGCAGATTTTTGGAATTTAATAGTCATCCAAGAATTTTGAGAAGTCGTAGCAGTCGCACTGAAAAACAGCCGAGTATATGAAGCTTAATGTTCGTCACTATCCCAACAACATCGTAATTGCATCATCTGTCGTTTGTACCATCACCTTTGATCAGACACCGTGGTTCCAGCATTTTATTTGAGGAGTACTGTTCCTGTCAAATCTGGAGAAAAATCTTTGAAAGGAGAAGAGAGAATTGGCACGGGCAAGCATTGGGAGGAGGAACGTCACTATAACTTTAAGCCCCGCACAGAAATCTTTAACCCTCCATCGTGAGAGTTATATATCTTTCTGAGACGATTTAACAACAAGTTACTCACGCACATACTCTCTCGCTCTGTCTAGAATCCAGTGTATGAGTTTTTGTGTCAAATACTTTTCTTTTTTTGTAATCATTTTCTACTATTCTTCTCTTCTATATAAAAGATATTAACACTGCAACCATTGAATAGTTGTTTGTCCGGCTTTCTGCAGATATTAATTTTTTGTGCTGCGTTCTAAATTTCTTAATGCAGACTCCCCAGCTGCGTCTACATCTTCAGTCGACCGTGAACCGACTAACAACACTTCTGCTTTCTGGATCAATAATCACAATGTGTGCGGGGAAGCAGATTTAAACCAGCGGGCCGGTCGACTAATCTACGGATGCTCAGGGGACCTACGGCCAACCCCTTGTTCGGTTAGGACCGAGTAGACACCTCAACCCAGAGAGGAAGACGCCGGAGGTTGAGGGGCTAAGGAGAAACGGTTAGATGCTTAAATCAAATGCTGCTTAAATCAAAGTGCTTATTGGTTATTAACATTCAGTAAGTGCTATTCATGATAGACCCTTGGGCGATCATGTCCCGAAAGAGATTTGACTGACTGGACAGAAGATTATCCCGCAGTAGGTTGCCATTACTTTCTGCGGTATAATAGTTGCCACCCAAGGCTATAGAACCCAATCTGTCCTGTTATTTGCCCCATAACTGGAGGGAAGAGACGGATTAATACCTTTCTCACAAGTATTTGCTCGTAAGTGAATTCGAACTCGGCTACCCGATTTCTCGTTCCGAGCCGATATCCACTGCACCAAGATGATTGATTATTAACATTAAAACTATAAACCTATTCTTCTCGAGCCTACTTTCAAGGGTAAAAATTTCTTATAGAATCCCAGAGATTTCAAATGCGACTGTCTCCAAGCCGTTGCCGTGTAAATACAAGACAGATGCAACTGTCTACACCACCCCCACTCAGAAACACGCACGTACACACGCCCAGCGCCTTCTGAAAGAAACGTGTGTCGGCGACTTTAAACGAACCAACTACAACACCAGCTTTGGACTGTCAGTAAATCTTCGCTTGCCATTCATGTGTCGGCGACTTCAAACGAATCATCTCCAGTAGCAAAAAACACCATCAGTGAGTTTTTGCTAACCATGAAAGCCTTTTATCAACCATATTTTTTCCCGTGGACCAACTACCCAAAGACTTTAACTCCATGGTTCCTAACCCCGGGGTAAATTACCCCAGTGGAGTAATGAGCCCATATTTTGGGGGTAATGGATGTTTGGTTTGGGAAGAGGCAATCAGCTTATAATTTCACACTGTGCCAAGTTATTAACGAGACAGCATTTCAAGGAAGAATTCCCCCTACCCCAATCTCTCTTAAAGTATCTTTCTTTCAAGCCTTGTGGAAAAAAATCAAAATTTCTCCACTTTTTAGACACCAGATCATAGAACTGATTTTGAAGCTTTTGTTTGAGACCACGTCTGGTCTAGACACCTTTTGGATCTCTTGTTTGCAGCATATACCAACACAAGCCTCTAGCGCAGTACACATTCTCATAAGATTTTCAACCACTTATCGATGTGAACAAGCTTTTTCTACTGTCCTTGGAATGAAGACCAAGAAACGTAGCAGACTCAACGTGGCAAACGACGCCCGAATAGCCCTTTCAGTCACAAAGCCAAGAATAAATAAACTGGCACAGGCAATACAAGTTCAACACTCACATTAAGAATCACGCCTAGGTTACGGCTACTATACCTCTGATTATTATAGATTGATACTATTGTATTGAATAATTTCCATTAACTTTGTCTGCTTTTGATGTATGAAAAGAATATATAATTACTTCTTTTCCTATATTACGGGTATTTATTCATTGGGGTAATGGATAATAGTGAAATTGTATTTCGGGGTAATCGCAGCAAAAAGGTTGGGAAGCATTACTTTAAAAAGACTATTTTTACTCCTTTTTTGACTCTCTTGAATTCATGTAGATTATATGTTTGTAAATAAAAATGATTTATTTAACAGGCATAACAATGTTTTCTTTATTTCAATTTCATTATAACCTGGAACGCGGATGCTCAGATTTTAATATAACAAAAGCTGGACGAGAGAATTTTCAGCCACGTGTAAACAACTTTTTTTTTCCTAGCCTTAAATAAGTACCTCCACTCATTTTCGATAACTAACTTTTAAATTGAATTTTTAAAAATAAACAAGTTTTCTTGAAACTTTTATTTTAGTTTTAATTGAAAGCTAAATGATGAAATTTTCTATTTCCAGTAAGCAAAATATTCTGGTGTAATTCAAACGGAAATTATATTGATTGAAATCTAAATTTTTGAGATTTTTTTTTATTTTTAAATTTTTCGGCAATTTTTGAGCGATAGACTTAAATTTGCAAACAAAAGATAATTCCCGGTTTTTTAAATCTTGAAAAAATAAAATATGCATCTATGACACATTATTTTTGGAAAATTAGCAACTTTAATGTTAAGTTACACAAGTATTACTTATTTAAAGCATGAAATTTAGAATAAAACTATTTCTTAATCACAGAGTTGAACTTTTTGATCTATCCGCCATATTTCAAATGTGTTGACAGCTCGCCAGATGCAAGATAAGTGTATGGCGATCAAAAGTGACATAACTGTTCAAGTTTGTTTCCTGTAAGCAGAAGAAACCCTGAAAAACGACATTTTAATGTACACATAGAGATTTCCATACAAAAAAGAAAAACTTCAAATACACAAAAAAAACTTCAAATTATTTTTTAAAAATACGACGGCTAGATGATTTGTATTAAACTTTTCAATTTTCGATTCGTAAATATAGTCTTTACTTTATCTACCAGCCTAACCTCTACAAGTCCTGGAAATATTTTAAAAATAATTTAGAAACTTTATAAATTATTATAATTAAAAAAAACAAAAATGAAAACAATTCTTTTAAAATTTCATTATTAATCGAAAAATGTTTTTCTTCAGACTATAATGTCTGAAATTTATATTATTTAGTAAATCAATTAAAAGCCTATCTAATTAAATAATATCATAATTTAAAAAATAATTTCATTCATTTATGAATACGTTCTGAAAATTTCATTAAAATCCGACAATTATTTGATTTTTGCAAGAATTTTCAAATGAATGCGTTTGTCACCGGAAAAAATGAATTAAGTAATATTACGTTTACCATTGTAAACTTCTCGTAACGATTTTGGAGAAATTAAAAACAAGATTTTACCAAAATTTCGAACGTGTTAGAAAGAATTAAAAAATTTTGAAAAATAATTAAAAAGTACTTTGATCTTTCCTCTTAATAATAAGATAAATATTTTGATGAAAATAGTTTTTATTAAGTTTGGGACCTTTGTTCTTCATACTATGCTGTTGTTTTTTTTTTTTTTTTTGTTGTTGTTTTTTCTTTTTCTTTTTTTTCAGGGATTTAGTGAAGGTTCCTAGCGTTAAATATGTCAGATTTCGTACCAAAGAAAGTGTATTTGAGGCGAATTGTAATGCACTACTTTATTCAAAAGAAATCTGCAGCTGAAGCACACAGAAATCATTTTGAGACTTATGGCGACCATGCTCTGTCGGAAACAATACGCAGAGATTGGTTTAGACGCATCAAAAATAATAAATAATATATAATTATCAGAAGGTTGATAGATAAAACTGTTTCGTTTGTATAAATAAATGAAAATCTATTCGTCGAACAGCATGACATCAGATTGTAAGTATGAAATTAAACTGTGAAAATATTGGAAAAGAAATAGTAGTAGAGAGTTTAAAGAATTAAGAGTTCGTTTGTTTTAGCGAAATGTGATTTGTGCAGAAAAAAGATTTGTCTGTGTTTCGCTGTATGTATCAACAAAGTAGCAGTAGAGTCTTTGTTCTTCTCTTTCGGTTGTAGATGGCGAGTAGGTGAAGGGTAATAAGGAGAGATAAAGAAAACAGCACGCGAATGTGTGTCGTTGGGACAGTTGTATCCGATCAGCAGTTTGAAAAATCTCTCATTACATAGTGGCTGTGATGAGTGTTCTCTGCCTCCTTGTCTCTCTGACTGACCGCATTTTTTAAAATGCATTTTAAACCTTTTTTTTTAAATTATTTCACCCTAAGCAAGGCTGTTTTACTGCCACTGATGCGCAGGGGGTTACATAGGAGGAAAGTGATTAAAAAGAGGGACAGGTTATAGAGTGTGTCAGGGAAAGGGTAATAGAAGGATGAGAATATTGACTTGATGGGAATGGAGTAGATAGAGAAAAGAGCATGAGAGAAAGGATGCTACTGTGTGAGATAGGAGATGACCTAACATTGAAATTTTTTGGAAATTGTAGTTGTCGAGGGAGCAAGTATACGGAAGCGAATTCCACAAGCGGGAAGTGCGAGAAAAGGAGTTTCTCTACTCTAGGTTGCGGTTACATTTTATCGGCTTCACTGTAAAAGGGTGGGACCTAGTTGTTAGTCTAATAGCTCGAGTAAATTTATACATAGGGGGCACCAGTGATCTAAGTTCACTGGAGCAGAAGCCGTGAAAGTATTTGTAAAAGAGACACAGCGAAGATACATTACGCAGGTGAGAGAGTGACTTTAACTGAGCTACCAAGTCGGGATCGATCACATTACAGGTTCTCCGTCGTATTTTGTCAAGAACTCCGAGATGAATAGCAGGTGCACCCGACGAGATGTGGCAGCAGTATACACGGGCGGATGGTAGATTTATATATGTGCAGGATAGATTCAGACGGGAAAAACCTCCTGGCCCTACGCAGTGAACAGACCTTCTTAGCAGTGGATTTAACTATGGATTCGATATAGCCATTCCACTTGAGGTCTGCTGAGAGAGTTAATCCGAGGAGGCGCAATGTTTTGCTTTTAGGGAGGCTAGCCTGATCCATGCTAATAGGAGGTAGGAGTGATCGTCTGTGATGGCTAACAGATAGCAGCTTCGTTTTGGAAGCATTAAAATTTACGAGCCATTTGCTACCCCAGTCGACCACAGATTGGAGGTCCTTTTCAAGCTCAGCAGCGTGGTTCGCTTTGTCAGCCTCAGCAGATTTTTTATCGTGCGTTTCTGTGGAAAAACCTAATTTTTATATTACTTTACTTATTTAGAACTGACAGCATATAGAAGAAAGAAAATACAAGACCTCCTATAGGAAGTAGTTTTAAAAAAGCGAAAAGAAAGAACTACAAATAAACTAAAAGTAAATTGAATGCATGGTAATAAGCAAAAGGAGGAGCCTAAAATGCCGACTACAAGTTGTGGCAAATCAACCATTCGTCCGTGCATGGAATACTGCTGCCATATATGATCAGGCGACCCTGCCGTTCATCTCAGTGTTCTCGACAGGCTCCAAAGGAGAATCAGTAATGTCATAGGTACTGACTTGGCGGCTCGACTACAGCCACTTCCCCACCGACGAATTGTGGCCTCCCTTTGTCTGTTCTATATATACTTTCATGGCTTCTGCTCGAACGAACTTAAGTCACTGGTGCCTCCTCAACAGGTGTTTACTCGTGCAACCAGATTGGCAACTGGGTCCCACTCATTCACAGTTAGGTTAGCCAAATGCAGACGACAATTCTACTCCTGCAGCTTCTTCTCTCGCACCTCCCGCCTGTGGAACTCGCTCCCATATTCTTGCTTTCCCGACGGCTACAACATCCAGGAATTTAAATGCAATGTCAATACTCATCTATTAACCACTTGACTCTAGTTCTTTCCCCACCCCGTATATCCTTTCCTTTCTCTCCATCTTTGAAACTGTCATCACACCTGTATTCTCATCTTTCTATTGCTCATTTCTAACTGGTTCGTCTTCCTCTTCACTCTCTTCTAATTAATCTTTTTACACTTATGTAACCCCCTGCACATCAGTGGCATTACCGCCTTGCTCGAAGTGATACGATTAAAAAAAAAACTTAAATCAAACAGGCTCAAAAATTTAAATAGCAGGAAAGCGTTCTAACAGAGGAAAGAAAGTGTGATACGGAGATCTGAAAGCGTATTGACATGGACAAGGATGCATTCCAGAAGTTGAGTAGAGTATTATGAGATAAGAAGATTTCGCTGGAAAAACGAAGAAGATTGTTATGTGATATCTGTTCTTTAGTGTGGCATCGAATGCTGGACAACTTCAAAATGAAGGAAAGACTTGAAGTAACCGAAATATGGTTCTACAGAAGGATGGTGAGGATACCATGAACGGAACACTCGAGTAACGACGAGGTTTTAGAGAGGATGGACACACGAAGGAAACTGATACTTAACATCAGGAAAAGACAGATAAAGTTTTTGTAATTAGGAAGGAAGGCTTGGAGAACCTAATGCTCAAGTGACGGATACAAGAAAAGAGAGACAAGGGAAAGCATACTTGATAGACTTGAGCAGATGGATTGAAGAGCGGGGTTGAGTGGGATAACAGGAGAATTGGTATTAAGAGCGACAAGAGATAGGGATTTATGGAAGGCCATGATCGCCTACGTCCTGAAGGGATCGCACATAGAAGAAGAAAGATTAACGGATGTTTCTTCAAATACATCTGCTGTAATAAAAACAAATATCATTTTTATTTATTATTTTTCGTATTTAGGATTCTAGAAAATTTCTTTAATAAGTCCTAATTCAAGAATAAATAAAGTCTCTAAGCAGATCTAATACAAAAGTAAATGAATAAATATTGTATTTACGAGGTAACATTTTTATTTATAAAAATGCAGTATTTATTCATGAGATAATAATCATTATTGATGTATATCTTGTTGCGGGGGAGGGCCGAGAAGTGGTCAGTTGGAGACGATGCAAATCGGGTCTTTATTTTTTCCTTAAGCGAACGGTGAATGGTAAGGCGATGGAGGTCGTGTATCTGGAGCGGTATCCCGACGTCGGCGAGCACTGGAACCGGTCGCTGGACGTCAGTGGGCACTGGAACGGGTCGTCGGACGTCAGTGGCCACTGGAACGGGTCTTCGGAAGCTGGAAGCTGCAGGAAACTGCTGAGATCTGTGAGGTGAGCAGGATGCCGTTGGAGACTGCAGGAGTGAGCCGGATGCCGCTGGAAACTCGGTCGACTTTACTGGGCGCGTCAAAGTCGTGAGGCAGTGAGGCTCCTTCTCCCCCTAGCCGAGAGATATTTACTCTTCTCCCCTACTTGAGAGAGATGTGACACAAGGTCTTTTATAATGTGGGGAACCTGCGCTCGTACGCCCAGGTACTAATTAAAACATTACCTATCCACCGCAGTGGATAGGTTAAAAACCGGTCTGATCTTAAACTGGTCTTAAACTGATCTTAAACTGGTCTTATTCGGTCATTTTGGACCCAGCCGGAAGGCTGGAGCCTCCCCCACTTGAGACAGATGTGACACAAGGTCTTTTTTAATGTGGGGAACCTGAGAGCGTACGCCCAGGTACTGGTCAAACATTAAATTTTGAATAGGTACGAATTTGCATGAGATACTAGATTAGCAATTAGGTCCCACCCTTTTACAGTGAAACCGATAAAATGTAACCGCAACTTCTACTCCAACAGCTTCTTTTCTCGCACTTCCCGCCTGTGGAATTCCCTTCCGCATACTTGCTTCCTCGACAGCTACAATCTCCAGGAGTTTAAATGTAAGGTCAATAGACACCTCCTAACACACTAACTCGCACCCATTCTCTCAAACACTGTTCCTATTTACCTCCTTACTCGTCTATCACCCTCCTTCTGACATTTCCTATGTCCAATCGCTCTCTCAGCACCTTCCCCTATGTAACCTCCTGCGCTTTAGTGGCAGTGGAATGCCTTGCTTGGGGTGAAATTATATATATATATATATATATATATATATATATATATATATATATATATATATATATATCGATCCAGTAACTCTAATTATTTTAGTATGTCAAAATCAATTGCTTGAAACGATCACAAAAATAAAACTTAACACATCTGTTTTGAATACAATAACTTATCATAAAAAATCTTATGAATTCCAAGAAAAAAACTTATTTCTCTAGACAAGCTTATAATTAAAATTATAATTTTAAAAAATCCTTTAATTACAAAATCTCTTCTTCTATGCTCCCTGTCCCTTCAGGGCGTAGGCGATCATGGCTTTCCACGTCTCCCTATCCCTGGTGGCTCTGAGCACGCTTTCTCCTGTTACACCGTGCAATCCTCGTTCTGTCATCCACCTGATTAGGTCCTTCAAATATGTTATCCGTTGCGACCCCTGTCTCTTTTTCCCTCTATCTGGCCTGTTATTATCAGATTCTCTAAGCCCTCCTTCCTCATTGCATGTCCCAGGAACTTCAGCTGTCTCTTCCTGATGCTCAGTATTAATTTTCTTTTTGTTTCCATCATTTCCAAGACCTCATCATTGCTCACATGCTCGATCTATGAGAACCACATTTCAGTTGCTTCAAGTTTTTCCTTCATCTTTGATGGTATTGTCCAGCATTCACTGCCATATTGAAGGACGGACATCACGTAGCAATCCAGTACCCTCTTCCTAGTTTCTAGCGAAATTGTCCTGTTTCTTAATAACTTACTCAACTTCTGGAATGTTTCCTTCGCCATGCCAATTCGTCTTCGGATCTCTGTGTCGCACTTTCCGTCTTCTGTTATAACAGTTTAAATTTTTTGCTTTTAAATATGAATATAATTTTCTTTTAATTTACTAAATAGATAACGTGTGCATTTCATTTTTTTTTTCTAGTATATTTTTGCTTTGTGCCATTTTCCTATTTTCCCACTTGTGCCATTTTTAACCATGTCATTTTTACCTGTGATATTTTTACGGTGCCATTTTTACCTGTGACATTACTACCAAAATTTGTTGCAGTTAACCCCTGGTAACCAAACAAACATACAAATGAACGAACGAACAAGCAAATTTATGAATTTAGACGAAAAAACAAAGACACCATAATGACGTTAAAATCTGCGATTATTTTTTATCCTGTTTAGTTTAATTTTTAACGTATGTATGTAGCGTAGGGAGCTGGTTAATGTTGCTTTGATTCGGCCTTGTGTCAGACTTAACCAAACTCCCTACAAAATAGAAATGTATTAAAGGGAAAGACTAACATAAGTTGTATGAGTTAATGTGCAATTAGAAACATTAATAAGAGGTTAAGGGTAGAGTTCGTACAAAATGTTCGTAGTAGTAATTGTGAAAGAGATAAGGAGAAAGAGAAAGAGGACAATGTCCGGGTCGCTTGAAGTTTGAAGTTACATTTTAGATGTGTGTCTCTCTTTCGCTGTTCCCATCTCTCAGTGTCTGACGCTGCGAAGTCATTTATATGTCCTTTTGAATTTCGCACTGGATCGCTAAGTCCTTTCAAGTCTTACAATTCACTCCCATTTATCAAAAATCATTTTAACACCAACTTGCGAAATATGGTTTCGACTTTTTCGTCAATCTTTTTTCTATTTGGGAAAACCAGGTTTCACATATCGTTGTGAATTTTTGTAAAAGTGAAGAAGAGAGTTGATTTTAATTAATTTCTTATCCGCTACTTGTAAAAGAAATGCAAATGTTGATAAGATTGCGAAGATCACAAAGAACTGCCAAAACTTTGAACGCGTTATAGAAAGAATTTTAAAAAAATAATTACATTCATTTGTGAATAAGTCCTGAAAGTTTCATTAAAATCCGAAAATTGTTTTATTTTTTCAAAGAATTTCCAAATTAATGTGAAAAAAAAAACTTAAGTTACGTAAATACATAATCCATTGTAGACTCTAGTAACGATTTAGTTACTCGCTAACGAAAATCAAAACAAGATTTTTAGCCAAAACTTTGAACACGTTATAGAGAGAATTAAAAAAAAAATAATTACATTCCTTTGTGAATAAGTCCTGAAAGTTTCATTAAAAAAATTAAAAATACTTTGATCTTTCCTCTTAATAATAACATAAACATTCTGATTGAAAAACTTCGTTTTTATTAAGTTTGGGGCTTTTTTCTTCATACTATGCGGTTTTTCTGTTATTTAGTGGAAGTATGGGATACATATTTTTTTTTTCTATTAAAATAAGCAACAGGAAATCACAATAAAACATTCTAGAAAAATTGGATCAAAACGGCAGTAGAATTTAGATTACATTTTTATATTTCTCAACCAATCAGCTAAAAACTTAGAATGAGAACATTCTAGAAAAATAGGATCGGAAGTAAATTAACACAAAAATATTTAGGCCCCAAAACAAAATAGTAAAATAATAAATCTGATTGGTCAATAAATGTTTTCACACCCTAATGTTAGGAAGATTCGTTGATCCCCTATTAATGTATATAATACAGACAGTTAGAAAAAAAAAGGTCAGTCACCAAGCTAGCCATTAAGTCCGCATGCCACCGATACTTTGTCCGGCCAAGTCATTTCTTCCACGCCAAAGTTCATGACCTAGCTCCGAGGACCTTGAAAAGAAAAAACCGACGAACTTTCTTTCAGCAACGCGACACGCTGTCGCCACCTGAAATGAACTAAATGTGAGTAGGAAAGACTTATTTACAGACTCTGCTAATGTAAACTTATACACATCTTTGAACAAATTTAACTTCTTGCCAAGTTTTATTTCCCAAAAGGCAATTTTCGCATCATGTATTTTATTTGTTTCCACGTACCATTTTATTTTTCACATAATAAATTGTTTGTTGTTTAATGTCCGTTGTGAATTATTCCTTTCACTTTGCGCGATTGTAAAACAGAGTGTTGTATTTGTGGGGGAAATAATCTAGAGAGCCAGACCCGTAAAGTACGGAAGCACATACAACCCAGCAAATACCAAATCCCCCACAGAAGTACCTAGAGAAAGAAAAGCGCAAATGCCTTATTTTAATTTTGATTCTTTCTTTTTGTCTATATAAATATATATTATTTTTATATTTTATTTCATTTTTATCGGGATTCATTACAAGTTAAACGCAAAAAGACTTTTCTTTCTACGACAACTACTTGATAAATGTTATTATCTGAAGTGCGGGCGGAGATTTTTCTAATTTGGGACCAGAGAAAATCTCTCTTATATCCGGATTTATCTTATATCAGGGGCCTGGGTTTCTGGTATCCGGGTCTCTTATATCCGGGTTATACTGTATTTTTGTCACAAAGACAAAAAATCGCATGTACCGCTACCGCATGCGACAACTGTATGTGTGTGGGACATACTAAGCGAACTATCTCAAAAAAAGCCCGTACTACCGACTAAAAAAGAAATAAGTTTAAGGAATTCGCTTGCTGAGAAAATGCTATATATCAACTAGTAGAAACGGAGACGTTAGGAGAGAGAAAACTTTTCTAGCTTTTTCAACATCTCCAGACACAGTCCAATAACCAGCACGACGACAGTATTCTACGGCGCATATCCATGAAAAGTCTAACACAGTGGCAAATATTTAGGATGAATAAGAACCTCTCCTTCTGTATGGAAATAAATGCTGGACGATCTCATCAAGGATGAAGGAGAGGCTTGAGGCAACAGAAATGTGGTTTTACAGAGGGAAGCTGGGGATACCATGGACAGAGCACGTGTGCAACGATGAGGTGTTGGAAAGGATGCAAACGAGAAGAAAACTCATACTAAATATCAGGAAGAGACAAATGAGGTTCATGGGACACGTGATGAGGAAGAAGGGCCTAGAGAACTTAATACTCACAGGTCGGATAAAGGGGAGGAGAGACAAGGGAAAGCAGCGCGAGACGTATACGTTAGGTCTAAACAAATGGATCGCGGAGCGAGATTTAGAAGAGATACCACGAGAAAAAATATCGAGAGCGACAAGAGACAGAGCCAAGTGGAAGCCCATGATCGCCTACGTCCTGAAAGGACACGGCACATAAAGAAGAAGAAGAGAAGTTGGCCAAAATGGCGTATAAGTCAAAGAATGCATCACCGTTAGACCAGCTAAGTCTTGACACGGTCTATGTACAGTGTAACCCCGATATAAGAGAGTTGTCGGGACCGGATAAATATTATCTTATATCCGGGTTTATCTTATATCAGGGTTTGGTCTATTTTATATACATTACCACAGGCTCTAATTTGGGACTAGAGAAAATCTATCTTATATCCGAGGTTCTCTTATACCAGGGTCTCTTATATCTGTACAATGATGATGTTGACAAACTACGCGTTGAAAAAATAAATCAAAACTAAGTGGAAAAGTTAAACGAGTAAATAAAACAATTTTCACGGTCGTCCTTCCAGAAATAAACAGCATTTTATGGAAAATCAAGAACACGGGGGGATATTTGTTGGTACCACAGAAGATTCATCAATCGATCTATTAGATGTAACACCACATGCCATGGTTACAAATTCCAGGGAAAAGAATGAGTTTGTAATATTTTGGTATCTTTGTGGGTATAATTGACAAAGAAGTGGATACAAATATTAGCGTTGAGAGGAATATTTTTTTATTTTTATTTTTACATACTTTTGTGTTAAGTGTCTGCTGGCAACAGAACACATGTTGCCTGCTTAGAAGCCAGAGAGGGACTGGCCAATCCTTTAGGTCAAGCATGGGTCAGGGAGATAGAGAGAGTAGGGGAAAGAGAAATAGTAGCAGAGAAAGAAAAGGGAATAGATTTGGGTATCTTAGTTCTCGGGAGTTATTTAGAGACAGAGAGGGTAAAAGAAACAATGTATTCTCTACATGGTAGTAGTATCTGACCTGAGGTCATTTTGCTTCATTCCTACAATACTCTCCTACCAGATAACGGAGTGTTTTTTTTTTTTTTTTGTTTTTTTAATAATAATAAAAGTATTCATTATCTTTTTTCCATTTGACTCTCCTACCAGAGTTTGTTGTCTTTATTTTATGTTCCTGTACTTCTTCAGGAGGTAAAATATCAGGCTCTTTATTTTTGTTGGTAGTTGTATTTTGTGTACATTTTTGCTTGTTTTCAATGTAAGGTTTTAAACTATTGAAACGTGTGTATGCGTGTTTGGGTTAGTTTCTATAAGGAAATATTTTGGTGTTCGTTCGAGTACAGTGTAAGGACCTGAATAGGGTGCTTCTAGCGGTTTTCGAACGCGGTCTATCCTAATCCAAACTTTTTTACAGGTTTGCAGTTGATTTCCCTTCACATGGGCAATATCTGAGATTAATTCTGTGATTATGGCTAGTTGTCTTTGTTGCCTATCCGATTTTGCTGGTTTTAGGCTGTGAAATGCGCCGCATATTGGCTTGTGGTCTGTTAGAAGTAATACTTCGCGACTTTCTATGAGATGGCGAAAATGTAATACAGCCAAATACGCTGCTAAAAGTTCACGATCAAAAGTGGAATATCTTGTCTGTGTTGCTGTTAGTTTCTTCGAGAAAAATCCTATTGGTATAGGGTTTCCATTAACGACTTGATGTAAGGCAGCACCTACTGCATTTACTGCATATTGCTGCTGTCCGTGACCAGTTGATATTGTGTACAACTTGGTTGAGGATGGGGTAATTCCGTTAGCTTACCCAATATTTTAGTCATGGTAGAGAAGGATTCTTTTTCTAATGTATTCAAGGTGATTAATCCTTTCGGTGTTAGTCGCATCCTCTTAGATAAAGGAAAAACTAACTTTGCGAATCCTGGTATTAATTTTCTGTAAAATCCTACCATACCAAGAAATCTGCGTAGGCTTTTAGCATCTTTAGGACACGGAAAAGATTCTATTTCTTTTACTTTATTTGCAATTGGTGTAATTCCCTTTGAGTTAATTCTAAAGCCTAAGAAGTCAAGGGCTGTTACGTTGAAAATCGATTTGGAGAGTGATATTTTTAGGTTGTTTTCTTGTAGAATTCGAAACACTGTGTCAATATCTTTTTTATGAGATTGTTCATCATCGCTGAAAATGAGGATATCATCGATATATACGAAGACACAGTCGGTATCTCGAAAGATTCTGTCCATATATCTTTGAAAAGTAGCCGAAGAATTCTTTAATCCAAACGGCATAAATTCATATTGATAAAGTCCCATTGGTGAAATAACTGCAGTTTTTGGAATATCATTGGGGTGCATCTTGATTTGATGATAGGCTGAAATTAAATCAATTTTTGACAATCGCTGTTTATCAGCGAGTTTAGCAGTAAAAGAATTAATATTAGGGATGGGGTATCTATCACTTTTAGTGATACTGTTTAAGGCGCGGTAGTCTTCACAGCAGCGATATCCTCCACTCTGTTTAGGTACTAGATGTAGTGGGCTTGACCATTCGCTGTCTGAAGGGGTTATTACTCCTTCATTTATTAGTCTCTTAAATTCTTCTTTTGTAGCAGTCAGCTTTTCAGCAGACAGTTGTCTGGATTTAGCAAAAACTGGTGAGTGACTACCTGTGTCGATTCTGTGGTAAACACCGCAGTAGGTATTGTTTTTGTTGGTGTGAGGAGAGATAATTTCTGGGTATTTATCTAAGCTGTTTTTTTTTATAAATGTGGGTATATTTGCTTCGTTTATGACCACATTTACAGGAGCAGTAGTGTTTACTAACAACTTCTTTTTAGTGGTTGTTGCTGGGTCATAAATTGTCCTGTTTTTGCAGTCGATAGTGAGGCCAAAGTTATTTAGAAAGTCAATTCCGAGGAGGGGATTGGTGATATCAGCGACCATGAATGTCCAGGAAAAGGTTCTTCTTAAGCTCGGTATTGCAATCTCCAGGTTAGCTTGGCCGTGGCATTGTATTTTCTCTCCGTTGGCAGTGGTGAGTGATACTGGTGTTGGGTATAACGTCACGCCTTTTAACGCGGACGCCGGTATTATTGAGAGGCTTGCACCAGTGTCTACTATAAATTGTAATACGGTTGTCCCTAATCGTGCTTTGATTTGTAGTAGCGGCGAACTCAAGGGGACAGACATGGTTCGCGCTACTAGTTTTCCGAGGGTGTTGGTGGTGGTGTGGGTGGACGCGAGCTTGGTAAAATTTTAATGTTCTGCTTCTTTGGCCATTTACACCACGGTTTGCAAGTTCTTGCTTGCTCGGCAAAGTAGAGGTGTGCTCTGCATATTTTAGTTTTTTGGTCTGGGAAGTAGGGTTTTATTCCTATCGGTATACGGCTGTTTTTATTCCTTTCTGTGTGCTGCTGAGTGGAGAATGCTGTTGCTGTTCCGTTCATGTTATTTAGTAAGGGCATTAATTCGTTCGCTAGTTTTCCTATTTGGGATGAATTTAGTTCTTTTTGGGAGGCAATGACGGGGGAAATTGTTGCGGGTAATGCCTGTAGAAATTTGTGAAGAACAATTTCTTCGCCGACACCTATCCTTTTAGCTATAGAAAGCATCTCTTGAAGGTATGCAGATGGACGGCCTGTAATTGTGTTGGTAGACATTAACTTGTCTAGCAACTCAGGCTTTGTTCTTTCATTAGCCTCAATTAAGGAGCATTTTAGTTCCTCATAGTTCTTTGCATCTAAAATGTGATATGGTATTTTAGCTACCACCTCTGCAGGCAGAGATGATATAACCGTATAAAACTTTGTTGAATTTGTAATATTCCGCAGATGGATTTGGGCTTCCAGAATGGAAAACCAGCCATTCACTGCCGTTTCCATGAATTCCGGCGTTTTTATTGTAATTTGTTGTAAGGAGGCTTCTTCCATTTTTTTTTTTTTTTGTATGTAAAAATATATATATTTAAGTTTTTTTTTTGGGGGGGGGGGGGGATGAAGAAGGGTGGAAAAAAAATGTAGTTTGTTTTACTTACGTCAAAGGTTCTCTTTAAAAACGTTTGTGACGTGAAATTAACTGCTACTTGTATATTTTCCTGAAAACTCCAAAATGTGTTTCTTTCCTTTCAGTCCTGGTAAAATTAGTTCGTTTCTTGAGGTTGTAATGTCCTTTTTGTCGGGGTCACCATTGTAATATTTGGTATCTTTGTGGGTATAATTGACAAAGAAGTGAATACAAATATTAGCGTTGAGAGGAATATTTTATTTTTTTTATTTTTACATACTTTCGTGTTAAGTGTCTGCTGGCAACAGAACACATGTTGCCTGCTTAGAAGCCAGAGAGGAACTGGCCAATCCTTTAGGTCAAGCATGGGTCAGGGAGATAGAGAGAGTAGGGGAGAGAGAAATAGTAGCAGAGAAAGAAAAGGGAATAGATTTGGGTATCTTAGTTCTTGGGAGTTATTTAGAGACAGAGAGGATAAAAGAAACAATGTATTCTCTGCATGGTAGTAGTATCTGACCTGAGGTCATTTTGGTTCATTCCTACAAGTTAACAGACTTTACGAACGGAACATATTGCTACTTCAAAGGCAAGTTGAAATTCCCCAGTTACAGATGGAAACATCAGATTAAAGTTCTGGTTGACAGTCGAGCACAGATATCGCTAATCCCAGCTTATCCAGCAGAAAAATTGAAGAATCCGTAAAATTTCAGGCAACAACTCTATTATCTATCGTTATGGACATTTTTTTTAATCATATCACCCCAAGCAAGGCGGTAATGCCACTGAAGCGCAGGGGGCTACGTAAGAATGAAAAGCTTGGAAAAGAGAAAGCCGGGAACCACATCCTAAACAAGGAACAAGGGATGAGCCTCTACACCTGTTCAATAGACGTGGGTGGAATGTGAACCAGGAGATAGTTTAGTCTATCTACTCCAATTGAGGGGAAAAAAATGAAAGAAAAGAGTGAAAAGATTGGAAAAGAGAAAGCCGGAAACCACATCCTAAACAGGGAACAAGGGATGAGCCTCTACACCTGTTCAATAGATGTTGGTGGAGTGTGAACCGGGCGATGAATGAAAAAATAAAAAAATCAAGTGGAAAAGTTGAAAACGTAAGTAAAATAATTTTCACCGTCGTCCTTCCCGAAATAAACAACGTTTTATGGAAAAATCAAGAACACGTGGGGATATTTGTTTGTACCACAGAAGATTCATTGATCGATCTATTAGATGTTACACCACATAATGTGGTTACAAGTTTCAGGGAAAAGAATGAGCCAACAGACTTTATGAAACGGAACATATTGGTACTTCAAAGGCAAATCAAAATTTCCAGTTACAGATGGAAACAAGGCCTCCTCTATATTACCAGGCCTGTTCTATGATTAAAGTTGACTTGCTGACGTCACACTTAGTAGAGTTCTGTTTTATTTACTACACGGCGTCCGTTAGCGTTGACTTATTTTCAGAACCAAATTGCAAAGGGATTTATAAAAATGGACTGAACGTTCATTGTTTTTCGTTTCCAAAAAATTAACATTTATTTGATAAATGGAAACATGCCATTAAAAGGGAGAATTTTACCCAAAGTCCATTTAGCAAAGTGAGTAGTTAAAATTTTATCACCATTTATTTCAACAGGCGCTAAAATCCAAATTTGCTAAAAAATTAGTTTTGCCGTAGCACAAGAAAGAAAGCCCTTTGTTTATATCTTTTAAATATAATAAAATAAGATATTATTTTTATTTCTTTGAATAAAATTAAAATAAAAATTATCTTAAAAAATATCTGAATTAAAAAAAATAAAATTTAAATATGGCTATTCGTTCGTAAGTTGTTTTTTTTCAAAATGTTTTAAAACTTAAACTGAAGCCGAAAAAAGTTGTTAAACATTATATTTTCTAAAAAACATTTGAATTAATATTTTATTGATCTGTTATTAAAGAAAATAATGTTTTCTTTCCAATGAAATGTTTAAAAAAATTCTTAGAAAACGAAAGTAAAAACTTACTTAACTTTTCTATACTTGCAACTTTATGAATCATTTTTAAACATGAAAAAATATTCCTGAATTAATTTTTTTTTATTCTTTTTCTTGTATTAACAAAAACTACAACATTTATTTTTTAGTTAATTTTAAAAGAATTTGTTTTATTTTTAAGATTTTTTATTTGAAAACTCCGTGAAATTATTTGTTACAAAAGTCAAGTCACTATTACCGAAGATTTAAACTTGAAAATGATTTAAACTTTGTTTAAACCTATTATTTCTGAATAAGTTTTGAATTTATTTTAAACATAAAGGCCTAAATCACATCACACTTGAATTTTAAAACCTAATTTTTTAAATATTTAATTTTTAGAAAATATTTAGCACAAAATGAACACCCTCAAAAAATATTTTCCAAACAATTTATTTTTTTCCTATTTTTGATAATATGAAGTTAATTATTGATAATCCATAGAAAAAAAATGTAAATAAAAAAATAGAATTTTAACTTAAGAATAATTCTTTTATGGTTGGTTTAGGGTTTTTTAATCCTTAAAAAATTAATTAGTAAGTAAAACATTAACCAAAAAAGAGTTTTGCAAAAAAATGATTTGTTTTATAAACAGTTTAACATCATAAGTGAAATAGAAACATTAATTTTTACTTCTTTTTTTTCATTTTTTACTATTAAAATATTTTAAAAATGTAATTGAATTACCAAATATCCTAGAATTTTTTAAGTGTATATTTTTTGAAAGGTAAAAATTTATCTTTTTATTTCATCCAGTAGGATTAACAATGGATTCAATCAAAATATTTCAAAATATTATTTTAAAATTCGAATTCCGTTGTTTTTTAGCAGAATTTCCCTAAAGACATTTGATATTATTAATAAATCTATTGGATTAAAAGTTCTCAAGACTTTTTTAAAAATCTATTTCAGATTTAGCTATCCTATCATTAATTCCTTGATTCATAATTATTTATTGCTGTTGTGGGGGATTTGGTATTTGCTGGGTTGTATGTTGATTATTTCCCCCACAAATACAACACTCTATTTTGCAATCGCGCAAAATGAAGGAATAAATTACAACGGACATTCAACAACAAACAATTTATTCTGTGACAAATAAAATGGTATGTAAAAACCAACACAATACATGATTCGAAAATAGCCTTTTTGAGAAATATAAACTTGGCAAGAAGTTAATTTTTGTCCAAAAACGTGTATAAGTATACATTGGCAGAGTCTGTAAATAAGCCTTTCCTACTTACATTTGGTGTGTTTCAGTTGCTCAAAGAAAGTTTGTCGGCTTATTCTTTTTAAGGTCCTTGGAGCGAGGTCACGAACTTTTGGCATGGAAGAGAGGACATGGCCGGCAAAGTATACGGTGGCATGCGGACTTAATGGCCTGCTGGGTGACTGCTTGGTGACTGACTTTTTTTCTAACACTGTGTGTATTATATACATTAATAGGGGATCAACTAAGCTTCCTAACATTAGGGTGTGAAAACATTTATGGACCAATCAGATTTATTATTTTACTATTTTGTTTGGGGCCTAAATATTTTTGTGTTAATTTACTTTCAAGCCTATTTTTCTAGAATGTTCTTATTCTAAGTTTTTAGCTGATTGGTTGAGAAACATAATCTAAATTCTACTGCTGTTTTGATCCAATTTATCTAGAATGTTCTATTGTGTTTTCTTGTTGCTTATTTTAATAAAAAAATATGTATCCCATACTGTTATGTCGTTTTTAAAAAAATGGAAATGTTATAGTTGTAAAAGTTTAGTATCAGGAAGAGACCTGATAAACAGTTATTTTCAAGGAATTAATAGAGGTTCTTTGTTATATCCCAATGATGTAACAACAAATTTAGTACTATACAATTATATTGTTATTAATAAACTTGTAAAGAATCCTTCTTTTCTTCATTCAATGAATCAAAGAAAATTGTCTACATAACATTCGATGTTTTGACTAATGATGAACTTTCTTTCATGTTGACTCATGTGGTGAAGGTCACAGCATTGAAAAAATAAAAAAATGATTGTCTGGAGCTCTTCTAATGCATTATTAAATAATTTTTGTAGCAAGGAAAATGATAACATTACTTGTAAGAAGTTAAGTAAAAAAAGAAAACTTCAAACATTCAACTGAATTTTGAGAACTAAAAAAAACTTTTATATGTTTGATTTTTAAAAAACAGTAACTTAAACTTATTTAGTTTGAATTAATTTGCTTGAATTTAAATTGTTGCATTTTTTAATATTTTTAATTAATTTGCTTATTTATTGTTGCTTCTTGTTTGTTCCTAAATTCTAATGGTTGGTTGATTGCTATATTTGAGTGATTCTGATTTTAAAATTCTTGCAATTAAAACAAAAAAAGTGACTGTGATTTTTCAAAATCAATTTAAAAATATGAAAATTTAAGCAGTGTTTGTTAAATTTGTAGAATTTAGACGAATAAACGAAAGGTTTTGTCTTTAAAACTGTGTTTATTTACAAACACGACCGACAGTCAGTAGTCAACAATGATGTTTATATTTTCTTATTATTGTTTTTCTTAATTTTAATTAAAATTAATAAAACCAGCATAAATCAAAACATGTGTCTTTTTTTTTTTTAATTGTTACATTTTAAAGTTTTAAAATCTTTATTAAAAAAGCGACTTTGTGATTATCAACATTGTCATGAAGTGAGAGACACGGCTGCTAGCTGATTCATGGCTCTACTACCGTGACGTCACATTTCATCGCTTAGACCTTGGTAATATAGAGGAGGCCTTGGTCGAGCACAGATATCGCTAATTCCTGCTTATCAGCAGATAAATTGAAGAATCCGGAAAATTTCAGGGAACAACTCCATTATACACCGTTATGGACATAGAAGCTTAAAACTGGACAGAGGTTTACTGCGAGATTTTTCATAGATTTTTGTTGTAGCAGATATAACCGCATCAATATTAGATGCCAACTTCTGCGCCAATATTGTCTGTTGATAGATTAAAAACAAAATTATAATTAATTAGCACGCTAACTAATATGAAGACTATTTGATTGGGTGTCTCTAAGTAGCGATATTTATCGGCTCAAAAGACGCAGAAGCCGAACAGAAATTCAAATTCTCGCGGATATTGTCACACTTTCCTGTCATAACAGAATTAAATTTCAATATTCCTGGGGAAAAAACACATTACACATCAAATAAAAACAACCGACGCCATTGTCCTTTCACGTCTTCGCCGACTTACTCCTGATAAGCAATGGGCAGCAAAAGAGTAATTCTAACATTTAGTCAAGCTTGGGAATACTCTTCCGACTGCAGCTGGTCTTCACTAATGGTAACAAAGAAAAAACTTTAATGGCGACCTTGTGAAGATTACTAAAAAATAAATTCCATCAGAGTTCCGGATCGTTATTTAATTTCAGGAAACAATGCTATTATATTTTCATAAATCAATCTGATTCAGCTCTACGATCAAATTCTGGCAGAGGAAGTAGTCATTAAGAAAACCGTTACTGAAACAGTTTGTGGGTTATTTGAAATTTGACGCTTACCATTTTGATCTCGAAATGCAACACAAGCATGAAACAAATTCTTCAAGAACTGAACTTTTTTCTACATAAACGGTGCCTTTATTGCAAGTACTTCACCAGAAAGTATACGTCGTCGTCCTGCGGCCTTGGCCGAAATAGAACTCACTACACCCCTCCAGTATTCCCTGTGCATTTGGAACCCTGGCGCAGTTTGCAGCGAAATTCATAATCTTGTCAAATAGCTGAATACTTGATGCTTCGCCAGGGCTACCAAGGGTGTTTTTATTGTGACACCAACACTGGATGGGTTGCCTCCAGGCCCCATCCTGTTATTTAACCCATAACTGGAGGGTACCAATGCTTAAGTGAATGCAGGGTACTCAACTGGAATTCGAACTCGGCTCACCGATTTCTCTTTCCAAGCCGAAATCCACTGCACCGCAACGCACATCCGTCACTGAACGCTTACAGCGCCTGGTGTTCCCAAGCGGTCACCCATTTAAGTACTGACCAGGCTCACGTTGCTCAACTTCAGTGATCGAATGAGAACCGGTGTATTCAACGTGATATGCTGTAAGCAGAAGGTATACCAGCGTCACCTATAACAGGCAGTTTTCGAAAGATTTAGAAAATAGGTCGTCCTGGTGAACCTTATAAAAATGTAAATCTACCATTCGTCCGTGCACTGAATACTGTTGTCATAACTGGTCGGGTGCTCCTGTTATTCATCTCGAGGTTCTCGACAAAATCTAAAAGGGGATCTTCAATATAATCGATCATGACTTAACAGCTGGTCTTCAATCACTTCCTCACCGACGTAATGTGTCTTCCCTCTGTCTTTTCTATAATAATCTTTTTTAATCCTTTAATAAATGCGACATAATCGTTCATTGTAATGATCACCTTAAACAAGGACATTTTACATTTATCTCTATTTGTCCGTGATATGATATTCTTTCGCCTGAAGCTGACAATATTACGACAGGCATCGGGTCGAGTTAAATTAAATACCCTCAACGAACCAAATGGAATTATTTATAAACCGGTGAAAGTATCAACAGTAAATTATTATTTTAGTAGCAGCTATTTTAATATTATCCTCTGTGTTATCAATATTTGTTTGTTTGTTTTGTTTTGTTTTGTTTTTTGTTTTTTGTTTTTTTATTTTGGCAAGTCAGTATCTGTGATTGCAGCGGTACTTGAAATAAGGTTATTATGAAGTTATTGTTGAAATAACTAACGAGAAGACTCGGGAACAGTGAAATAAAATAATGTATTAACAACAGTTGTTGTTAATGCTGAGTCGTATCTCCACTCAGCTACAGGACAAATCAGGTTACGACCTTTACTCTATCAGTCTCTGGATCTGACTACCCGGAAAACAGAACCTAGTAACCGGACGTACGTCAGGAATAGTCCATTAGTCAATAGACTGACAGGGGTGCCACCCCTGTCCGTCAAGTATTTTTTCCACAATTTCAGCAATTTTATCTAGTGACGAAACGTCATCTGAAGATGCCAAAATTGGTTGATGGTTTGACGGAAACTTCTGAAAAAAAGATGTCTTCAAATGTTCTTTTGATTTTTTCTACTAAAGAACTCAAACAGAATGGTAACTGCCAGTTCTTCCTATCGCCTAATAACTCTGTGCTGAATAATTGCTGATACTTTCTTCTTTCAGAGATCAAAGCTCTTAAAATAATCTCTTCCTTCAGCTTGAGGGACAAGAGTGGAAGGGTTCAATATCACACCCACCACTCCGTGACAGTTGTTCCATGGAAAATTAATACCACGAAAGCATTTTCTTTTTACTCTGTGAAGGAATATTTCTCACGATTAAATTTGCTTCAACTAGATTAGAGTGGACCATAAAGCCGAATCACTGAGCAAATCAGACACTGCTATTATCTGTTTTGTATCTGCTTCTGTCTCACCTTACAAAAATGTTATCAGCCACACAGTCCACAGATAAAGTTAAAAAAAAATCTAGTGTTACGATGCCGTTATAGTATGTGGCCTACCTCTTTGATTCTGGTATAGTATGAGGCTTACCCGGTGTGAATGTGACCTACCTCAGTAAGGGTATGTTTACAGATATAAGTATTAGTCTATTTAATGAAACTATTTATTTTCCTTACCAGAAAGTTATAATACTTCCTTATAATATACTTTTTAAGGTAGGTCACCTACTATCTAGTGACAGAATTACGTAGGCCACATTCAAAATGTAGGCAACATTCTACACCAGTGACAGACTCTCGAAGGCCATATTCAAAAGGTAGCCCACCTACTATACAAGTGACAGAATTTCGTAGGCCACATTCAAAAGGTAGACTACTTACTATACCAATGATAGAATTTCGTAGGCCACATTTAAAAGGTAGGTTGCATTCTATACCAGTGACTGAATTTCGTAGGCTACAATCGAAAGGTAGACTGCGTTCTATACCAGTGACAGACTTTCGTAGGCCACATTCAAAAAGTAGGTTGCATTCTATACCAGTAACAGAATTTCGTGGGCCACATTCAAAAGGTAGGCCATTTACTATACCAGTAACATAATTTCGTAGGCCACATTCAAAATATAGGCTATATTGTGTACCAGTGACAGAATTTCGCAGGCCACATTCAAAAGCTAAGTCACTTACTATACCAGTAATAGAATTTCGAAGGCGACATTCTAAAGGTAGGCCACCTACTATACCAGTGACAGAATTTTTGCAGGCCACAATCAAAAGGTAGGCTGCGTTCTCTACTAGTGACAGATTTTCACAGGCCACAATCAAAAGGTAGGCTGTGTTCTATACCAGTGATAGAATTTCGTAGACCACATTCAAAATGTAAGCTACATTCTGTGACAGTGACAAAATTTCATAGGCCGCATTCAAATGGTAAGCCACCTACTATATCAGTGACAGAATTTTTGCAGGCCACAATCAAAAGGTAAGCAGCATTTTATACGAGTGGCAAAAGTTCGTAGATCATAATCAAAAGGTGGGCTTCATTCTATACCAGTGAGAGAATTTCGTATGCCACATTCAAAAGGTAGGCCACCTACTATATCAGTGACACAATCCAAAGGTTAGCTGCATTCTGTACCATTCAAAGAATTTTGTAGGTCAAATTCAAATGGTAGGCCACTTACTATACCAACGACAGAATTTCATAGGCCACATTCAAATGTAGGCCACATTCGATACCAGTGACAGAATTTCGTAGGCCACATTTAGCTAAAGAACTAAAGGAAATGGAAGAAAGAATAAACAGGTCTTTCACAGTTCTTTTGTTTAAGACTAGGGCATTATGTTATTTATACTCGCGGCTTTTAGTTTGCTTATTTTATTATTTTAAAAATTATTTTATTTGTTTATTATATTATTAAAAAAATATTTTTACATATTTTATTATTTTTAACATTCTATTTCTTCATTATTTTAAAAATTGTTACTTGCTTATTTTATCATTTTAGAAAATATTTTGTTAATTTTTTAATGATTTATTTGCTCATTTTATTATTTAAAAAATTAAGCTATTTGCTAATTTTATAATTTCAAAAAATTATTTTGTATTTTTTAATATTTTAAAAATTATTTTACTTGCTTATTTTATTATTTTCAAATTGTTATTTGCTTATTTTATTATTTTAAAAAATATTTTATTTGCTTATTCTTTTTTAATATTTTGATTGTTTTTTATTTTAAAAATTCTTTTATTTGGTTATTCTATTATTTTTAGTTATTTTATTTGCTTATTATATTATTTTAAAAATTATTTTATTTGCTTATTCTATTATTTTTAGTTATTTTATTTGCTTATTATATTATTTTAAAAATTATTTTATTTGCTTATTCTATTATTTTTAGTTATTTTATTTGCTTATTATATTATTTTTAGTTATTTTATTTGCTTATATTATTTTAAAAATTATTTTATTTGCTTATTCTATTATTTTTAGTTATTTTATTTGCTTATTATATTATTTTAAAAATTATTTTATTTGCTTATTCTATTATTTTTAGTTATTTTATTTGCTTATTATATTATTTTAAAAATTATTTTATTTGCTTATTCTATAATTTTTAGTTATTTTATTTGCTTATTATATTATTTTAAAAATTATTTTATTTGGTTATTCTATTATTTTTAGTTATTTTATTTGCTTATTATATTATTTTAAAAATTATTTTATTTGCTTATTCTATTATTTTTAGTTATTTTATTTGCTTATTATATTATTTTAAAAATTATTTTATTTGCTTATTCTATTATTTTTAGTTATTTTATTTGCTTATTATATTATTTTAAAAATTATTTTATTTGCTTATTCTATTATTTTTAGTTATTTTATTTGCTTATATTATTTTAAAAATTATTTTATTTGCTTATTTTATTATTTTAAAATTTTTTACTTAATTAATTATTTGTTTTTATATTTTCTTTGGTTCTCAATGTTGGTATTTAACATAAAGTTTATTATATTTAGGTGATGTGAATTTATTTAGTCTTTTGAGTGTTGATGTGGTTGTATATAATTCCATTATAAAAAAAAAAGAAATTTGGAAAAACTAATGAGAACTCGGGGAACCGAGTTCAAATTCCAGTTGAATTCCTTGCATTCACTTACGTGCAAATACCCTTGGGAAAGGTATTAATCTGACTCTTCCTTCTAGTTATGGGTTAAATAACAGGATAGATTGGGTTCTATAGCCTTGGCTGGCAACCAGTCTACCACAGAAAACAATGGCAACCTACTGCGGGATAATCTTCTGCCCAGTCTGTCATGTCTCTTTCGAGACATGATCGCCCAAAGCGTGTATCGCGTTTGGCACTTAACTGACTGACTGAATATAATAGTTGGAAATATAATTAAAACTTCTACTGGGCATAAAGTGGGGAATCGGTTTTCTGTTGCTATGAAGTAATGAACTGATCCCCCACTAATTATACTTAATATAATAATGTAATATAATCTATCTCTTCTCACTCCAGCTATGGGTTAAATGGCAGGACAGATTGGGTTCTATAGCTTTTGCTGGCAACCAGTCTACCGCAGAAAGCAATGGCAACCTACTGCGGGATAATCTTCTGCCCAGTCTGTCATGTCTCTTTCGAGACATGCTCGCCCAAGCGTGTTTCGCGTATGGCACTTAACTGACTGACTGAATGAATGAATGAGAAAAGCGATCATGTGCATCTCTTGTTTTTAAAGTTGAATCAAGCGCAAGATGAACAAGATTCAATCACTACAAGAAATTTGAAATAACAGATATTTATTACAGTACACAGAAAAAAATCACAAATACAAAATTTGCATACAAGAGCGTTGCACAAAAATTTCTTCTTGTGCGTTTTAAACAAAGCTAATGCTGGTGTTAATAGTGGTTCGATGGTCGTGTGAAATGTTAGCACGTTACAAGTATCACGTCAGTCAGTTGAGTGCCATACGTGATACACGCTTGGGCGATCATGTCTCGAAAGAGACATGACTGACTGGGCAGAAGATTATCCCGCAGTAGGTTGCCATTGCTTTCTGTGGTAGATTGGTTGCCGACCAAGGCTATAGAACCCAATCTGTCCTGTTATTTAACCCATAACTGGAAGGAATAGGTGGATTAATACCTTTCCCAAGGGTATTTGTGTGTAAGTGAATGCAATGAATTCAGATGGAATTCGAACTCGGCTCTCCGATTTCTCGTTCCGAGCCGATATCCAATGCACCACAACGCACATCCCGTATGTAAAGGAATTATCATGTAAATCCTTAAGGGATAAGGGAGAAGCATGAATTAAAGGTTTATGGTGGAAATCCTGAAATGAAGATAGACTCAGAGGTACAAGGAATAGAACCTTTATGTACAACAAAGATAACATTGAATACAATTGAATAAAAATGAAGACATTGTCCCAAAAACATTTAAAAAAAAATGAACATGTTGCTTCAGGAATACAAGTTACAATACAAAATCAGACTTGTTGGATGATCATTCTCAGCAAGAATGATGAGTGCCCAAAAGTTCTGGCTAACAGCTCAGCTGCATATCAACCTCTGTGGGTAATGCCGAAAAGGTGGGGTTTTAGGGCTTGTTTGTTTTTTAATATTCGATTATAGTGAGAAGATTGATTTAGTTAGATCTTGATGAAAATTTGTTTTCTTTGTTTCTTTTAGAAAACTCAAGATATATTCTGGTTTTGTATTTTTTTAAAGTAATTTGTAGATCAGGTTTCATTGACGTATTTTTGTAAAGAGGGTTTCGTCAGGAATCAGATGTACTGCTGGTATAATTTTTTAAAATGCTGGTAATATTTTTTATTCGGTTTTCTTCCAAAATGTGCTGCAGATATTATTTTCTTTTTCAAAATAGTATTGCTGGAATTTTTACTATAAAAGTCTATTTTTATACTTTCATAGTGCTTTTACCACAGTTTGAGGAGTAATTATTTGCTCATAGTTGGGACCCTTGTAGGGGCCTCGGTGATGCTTGGTAAATTGGCCTTGTGCCAAACACGTCCTAATTTCCCCCAATTTAAATATCAAAAGATTGAAGGTTGGGTGAAAGGATAAAATATTTCATGTGTACGTTAAAATAAAGATTTATTAATAGAATGACAAAATTGTAAGAAGAAAAATATAAATAAAATTTCGTTAACTGAACACGATAACATATTTGGGAGAAGGAAAATGTTCATAGAGGAAATGCATGTAGTTTTGTAGTTAAAATTGTTTTAAAAGAAATGTATGTAAAATGTTTCACAGAAGATAGTAGCAGAATATAAAGTCTTATGTTCCTTTCCCATTTTTGGCAACAGTGAGAAAGAAGGTAAAACAAATAAAGAAATTGTACTTAGAATGTCCTGTTGTTGTTATTCTCTTTGGCGGTGTGGCATCAAAAAGAAGAAAAGAAAATTGGAAGTAAATGCGAGATGTGACTTAAAGTTTAAAGATGTCAGCTTAAAGTTTCTTCCTTAGATTGTGAGATGCTATCAGATACCGCTTCCATTCTGACTGTCTTTGACCGGTCACCGATTTAAGTAGTGAAGTTTATCTTGTTACCGGCTCCAGCAGGTATTTTCTTTAGGTGTGAAAAAAAAATTTGACTGACGTCATATATCAATTTTCGATTTCCTATCCAATCAGGATCCAGAATTTTGCTTTTCACACTGACTTGTGAAATTTGCCTTGGTCTGGGTTTTTCCAAAATGTTTTTAGTCGTTTTAATCCGATTTTGCGGGTATGCAATTTTAATTTGTGTGTTTTTGTTAACTGTTGGATGATATAGGATTTGTATCCTATACCCTAACTGGTGCTACAATTCTGGGTCAGTGTGAATCTGGGAACAACAGCAATTAAAAGTTGGTTCCATGCTCCTCAAAACCTTCCAATCAGAGGCCATGATGCCGGATGCAGTTTATTGTTATACCCAGTCTCAAATGTGGACGAGGCAGAAAATGCAAAAGGAAACCCACCTAATTTGTACAACAGAATAGGAATGTCTCAGCACAAAAGGGGTTTTGTGGTTTGAAGAGGTTGTTCCCACGGAGACAATATGTTTTTCCTTTACTAAAATGTTAGCTTTAGTCTGTCTTCTTTTAATCGAAAATAGGAGGCTTCAGAGTCCTTAATTTTGGAATTTACTAGGAATTTACATGTCTGATAGGTCAGTAAATAAAATACTTTTTTTCTCCAGATTCAAAAAGTAGATCCACAAAACAATGCACAAAATAATTTTGACAGCTCTGTAAACGCTAAATCGAAAAAAAAAACAATATTTTCATACAAACTGTCTGGCATTCATTGTTTACACTTTGCACTTTTTTCAAAAATATGTCTAAAAAAAATAACCTAAACTATGAAAACATTTATTACACCTTTAACAAATATTAATTAAATTATAATTCACAGTACTAAAAAGATTTTTAAAATAACCCTTTTCTATCGTCGGAGTTTATTTTTCATGTCAGAATTTGAAAATGAGCTCTGATGTTTTACTTGGATTTATTTGAACGGACAAAGGTAGGGTCGGATTTTATTGTAAGCTGATGCTGCTTTTATTAGTTCCTGTGTTTTGGTTTGTGCTTTTTGAGACTTCATATATGATTATTGACATAGAAGATCGCACACACACACACACACACACACACACACACACACACACACACACACACACACATGCAGGCACGCACGCACATTTTACAATATATCAATCTCAATGGATCATTCAAAGCCAACAAGATTTTTTACAATAGATTCGTGTGAAAAGAATATGTATTCTTTGTAATTATTTTATTCAGAATTCAATCCACGAACATTTATAATTTGTACATTGACGAAACAAAAGAAATACAACAAAATTCTGTAAGGCAACAAACGATATAACATTTATAAGCAAATAAATTTGTAGTGGTGATAAGCATATGAAAAGAAGTTTCAAATTGTATGTTTACGAAAATTAAGGTTGGATATGCCTGAATAAATCTTCCACATGGTTTGGTTTGAAACAGTTTGAATGATGCAGTTATTTTATTTAAATTAAATAAATATTCCTTTGGTATTATGTGGTGAATGTCAATCGAAATGGATGTGTGTTAGAGTTAAAACTCATTTCAGTGAGTGGAATAGAGTTGAAAAGTAAATTTCTCACTTGAAGATTCAGTTTCGCGCTGAATGGCGAACAAAGTGGGCGATTGTTGTTCTATTAAATGGCGACTTGCATGGACGTCTGCTTCCTACACTAAGTGAAGTTTCTTGCTGGGTTTCCTCCTTTAACTATTGGCAAAGTAGATCAGATACCCTTGTTAAAATTTCGCGTGCTGAAAGTGTTCTCACGTGCGTACTATTAATAGCCAATCAACGCGGGTTACTCAATTAGCTGTCTGATCCTTTTTTTAGTGTTTAGTTTTCACAAATCTTTTTAATATTACGTGCGATTAAACTAATGATTTAAAGAATAATTTCATTCATTCATTAATAAGCCCTGAACGTTTCATTCAAATCCGAAAATTATTTGATTTTTACGAGAATTTTCAAATTAATGTGTTTGTTACCAAAAAAAGTTAGTTATGTAATATTACGTTTTAACGATTTGACTCCCGGCGAACGAAAATTAAAAACAAGATTTTACCAAAATTTCGAACGTGTTGGAAAGGATGAAAAAGTTTTTTTAAATAATTAAAAAATACTTTGATTTTTCCTCTTAATAACAAATATTTTGATGGAAAAAGTTCGTTTTTGTTAAGTTTTGAATCTTTTTTCTTCATACAATGCTGTTTTTTAATCGATTTAGTGGAGGTACACACACACACACACACACACACACACACATATATATAATCATGAATAAATGATAGATAGATAGATAGATAGATAGATAGATAGATATGGACAGACTAGAATAGATAGATAGATAGATAGATAGATAGATAGATAGATAGATAGATAGATAGATATTTTATTTATTCATGAATTGATAAAATTAAATTTTAGTTTTCAACTATAATCACTTCAACTAATTAACGAAAAACTAGGACCTAATATTATTCAAAAATTTAGATATCACTTTTTGATAAAGCTAAATTCGTATTTCGACTAAAATGAATATTGCGTTTTACTTTTTTAAAATATTGATTTCTTGACACATGACCTAAAACTGAGGGGGGAAGTTGCAAAACATGTACTCCGACAAGAATTACTCAGTGTGTGTGTGTGTGTGTGTGTGTGTGTGTGTGTGTGTGTGTGTGTGTGTGTGTGTGTTTCAATTTCTATTTAATTTCTTTAGAGTAGGCACTCTGATCACGAAGATAAAAAAAAGATCTATAGGTGTTATTGGTCTCTCCGTAATTCCAAGTCCAGAGAACGAGAAATTTGACCGTACGTGGGAATAGGGGAGTGATTTACCGCTTGCAGTGTGATGGGTGACAGTGGCGGCTTCTCAGTGAGGAGTTTCAGTGGCCAGATACTGCAAGCTGCTCCTGTGTCAACCAAACAACGTGCTTGGGACCTGGAGTCAGTGATAAAATAGGCACGGTTGTTACATAGATCTTGTGGAGAGTGTGCCGTGCTCAGCTCTCCAGATTTAAGTTTCCCTGGTTTGAAAAGGAGCAGGGCATTTTGCACCTCCGAGCCTTAGCGCCAAAACAACTGTGATAATAGCATAGTCCTGGCTTGCTTGAATGGCGGCGGTGGTGTGGGGATGGCGAACGACTTTTATGTCTACGTCTAGGCTGTTGTGAATTAAGTACGGTTAATTTACTTACTTCATTGGTAAGCTGCACTAAAGCTTTGAGTATCGCCACTTGTGTGGCACCTTCGCTTGCGTTCCCAGCAGCAGAGAGGGTAGAGACTTCAGCCTTTGGCTGAGGAATGGACGCGGTAATAGGTCCCTTGGTGAATTCCATCACTTTATCTGCAGAGGACGCTATTACGTCTACAGAGCTTTTCTCTACCATGGGTGCCAGAATTGCCTTTACTTGAGGGGGCAATCTTGAGAAGAAAAGTTGCTTTATAATGGCACTATCAGCAGGGACATCTTCTGCCAGCTCTCTCATTCTGCGGAGCAATTCGCTTGGCATGCGGTCTCCCAACAGCTCGTCATTAATTAAAGTTTGGAACCGCTTTTCCGCTGATAGCGACGTCCGGAGCAGAACTTCCCGCTTAATACTGTCGTAAGTAGCATTAAGGGGGGGTGTCAGTTATCAAATCTTTGACAACTGGTGTCAATGACGCGGGAAATGCACTAAATAAAATAGGCAATTGCCGCTGCTCCACGACGTTGTTCGCTATAAAATATGACTCGAGTTGGGCAAACCAAACTCGAACGTCGCCAGCGAAAGCAGGTAAAGTAGTCGCCATTTTCTTTTTAATATATAGCGTGACGACAGACCACCAAAAAAAAAATATCAAAGAAACACGTCTCAATGAGAAAGAAACGAGAGGGAAAACATTTCAAAAGACACAAGAAAATAGTGATATTCGTGTTAAACGAGAGAAAGGTGCTGCTTTAAGGTTCCTTAGTAAGGGAGATAACTGTCAGTTTCAAGGCCTGTCTTAAAAACAAAAGTTGGAATTAAAGATGGCGTCGCCCAATCACCATTTAGGCGGGAAAGTTAAATGTTAAGGAAGGAGGCGCTCTATTAGCTTTAACTTTCGAAAAAATAAAATGTAAAGGTGTATTACTCACTTTTTTTTTTTTTGTTATTGCAATCAAAATATTTTTTTGTACCACGTGGTCAGTTGAACAGAGCAGAGTAGTAAGTTTCTTCTTTTTTTTTTTTTTTGAACTTTCTTTGAACAAAATGTAATGTTCGTTATGCTTGCTTGAGTTGGTGTTTTTCTTGTGTACGGGCTGAAAAGAAGATACTTCTTCGTCGGAAAGTTTTTGGGGTTTTTGTTGTGAAGGCACGTGTTCAAAAAAATGTTATTTGAGTAAAGGGAGAATCTTTTATCTTCCCACTTGACCACTTGGGAATGGGCGCCGATATGTCTAGCAAAACGAAAGATGATATCTCTGTTTAGAAAGATTGTTTTACTGAGGGCAAAAATTTTTGCCAATGTCTTCTCAGCCGACGAATGAATTCAACGCACACGTGTGTCACAAACAAAATTTGTGGGTGGTTGTATTTTTTTTTTTTTTTTTTTTTTTTTGGTTCTTTGAGTCAGGAAGCTTTTTCTCTCTCTCCTTTTAACTTTGCTTGTACTGTTGTCCAAAAGTGGAGGCCGAGTTTCGTGTTGTTATTTTTTTTTTTAAATTCGTTTCGCCATCCTAAGGTGCCATTCGGGGTCACCATTTTTTAGGAGTTATGGGAAATGCTTAATTTCCCCAACACTATATTTTTTAGGCACACAAATGAATGACGAAACTTGCTTTTAGAATAACAACAAAGAATGGTTTATTATACAGTAAACGTACAAGATTGGTAGTATGTAAGTGTCCATGGTGAAGCTAGCAGCAGATAGTATGTAAGTGTCCATGGTGAAGCTAGCAGCAGATAGTATGTAAGTGTCCATGGGGAAGCTAGCAGCAGCGTCTTCCGCGAAAGCATTCCATGGGGAATCAGTGGCAGCGATGTGAGAGAGACGTCCGTTACGGCCGCGGGCTCATAGCTCTCTGGCTTTCCTCCGTTCTACAAACAGGACTAGGAAAAATAGTTCTAGAGAGGAATCAATGCGCTCCGCCCGTTGATTGGTCAGTGAGTGACCGAATCTCCCGTCGGGGGCATTGATTCGCTAAAGGAAATAGATCTGTGGCTGCTACAGATCAAATGCTATAAAAGGTAATTGGGCGTATGCAGTTTTCTATGTATATGTATCATGCATTGAGTCCCTCCTACGTAAGCCAAAACAACATATGCTCACAACATACGCTTTGAAATGTATTATTTCATTAATTTGTAATCTGGTGTGCGTAATAGATTGTACTATAGTATCAAAAATAGAACCCCTAATTACAAATTCACATTTTTAAATTACTTTTTACATTTTAAGAAATCACGTTTTACATCTTCACCAAACTGGGGAACACATTTTAAAACATTATTACTTGTTATATTATTAGCTTTGCACTTCTTCAAACAAAAGATTAAGAAGGAAGCTTTCATCAATATTGTGATAATATTAGTGATAATATTAGTGAACTTGAGAAATCTATTTTCCTGGAGAATTGATTTAAGATGTTAGATTACTGCCCCCTGATGATAATCACAGGCGACAGGAACTGGGAATTACCGCCCCCTGACGATAAGTACAGGCGGCGCGAGATTTGTAGCGGACTAAAAACGATTGGTTGAAAAATACGCCATCTTCTATCTATTTGATTCTCATCCATCTCATATCTTTTCTTCGACATCCCAATAGCTACAATCTCCAAAAGTTTAAATGCAAAGTCCAATGTCATCTTCTATCTAATTGATTCTCACCCATCTCTTATCTTTTTTTCGACATCTCCTGAAACATTTTTTCTCTCATTTTAACCCTCTGTGCACTAGTGGCGTTTCTGACCTGATTGTGGTGAAATGATTATATAAAAAGAAATCTACCACCAAGCGATTCTCTTTACCCAAAGTGACAAGTCATAACTAAAACTACATGCCACCTTCTCCAAATTAATATGCGTGTACATATTTTTCTCCTGTAAAATCTCATGACACAGTTTATTAATTTTCTCTGTATCGGACATATGTCCACTTCTGATGAGTATTTCAGATAAGTCTCATTGAAAAAAATTAACTGACAGACCATTACATACTTTACATCCAGAAACGTTGTTATATAAATGTAGGTACCTCTAAAAATTCGCTAGAAAATGAGAATACACGATGAAAAAATGCTTTAAATATAATAAAAACAAAGTTTTACCGTCAAAATCAATGTTACATTATTTACATTGTAAATGTTGTCATCGTGTTTATTACGATGTTTACGACGTTTCGGCCGTTGTACGCTCCGGCCTTCTTCAGGTGCTAAGAATGTTAAACTTAACCCTTTATTTTGATCACTGAAGTAGATTGTCCTCGTTCCATGTGTGATGTCACATCCGGAGGCCTATAGTTATCTCCTTTTAACTCAACTCTCTAAGTTATTTCAACACTGCTGTAGCCAGGTATTGAACTCAAGTCAATGCCCATATCCACTGGACACAAGGACACACGGCCCAGTGAATATAGGCGTTGAAGAAAATAAAAGCTTCAAGAAAAAGTTTTCATTTTTAAAATGCCTTTTAAACCTTAGATATTGCTATTTTGGTGTGGGAGAGGTAGCTATATAAATGTAAATAAATTACATTTTTTTAAATTAAGCACAGTTAATTGATGTTTATTATACTAATTACGATTATAATTAGTAATTACGATTAAAATAATATAGTCGCTATCAGTAAGTTAACTGCCGTACGTGATACACGCTTTGGGCGATCATGTCTCGAAAGAGACATGACTGACTGGGCAGATGGTTACCCTGCAGTAGGATGACATTGCTTTCTTCGGTAGACTGGTTACCAACCAAGGCTATAAAATCCAATCTGTCCTGTTATTTAGCCCAGGAATCTAGGAACTGAATACTCATTGCATACAATAAATTCAAGCTAACCCAAATTCCCCAGATAATCAAAACCAGAATTGTTCTTTTGATGACAGTCAGTCAGTCAGTCAGTCAGTCAAGTGCCATATGGGACACACGCTTGAGCAATCATGTCTCGAAAGAAACATGACTGACTGGGCAGAAGATTATCCCACATTCGATTGCCATTACATTCTGCGGTGGACTGGTTGCCAGCCAATGCTATAGAACCCAATCTGTCCAGTTATTTGATTCATAGCTAGAGGCGGAAAAGATGTATTATATTATTTAGTAATTAGTGGGGGATCAGTTTATTAGTTCAAAACAATATAAAACTGATCCCCCACTTTATGCCCAGTAGAAGCTTTAATCATGTTTCCAACTATTATATTCAGTCAGTCAGTCAGTTAAGTGTTATACACGCTTTGGGCGATCATGTCTCTTTCGAGACATGACTAACTGAACAGAAGATTATCCAACAGTTTCCATTGCTTTCTGCGGTATACTGGTTGTCAGCCAAGGTTATAGAATCCAATTTGTCCTGTTATTTAACCCGTAACTGGAGAGAAGTGACCGATTAATACCTTTCCCAATGGTATTTGCGCGTAAGTGAATGCAAGGAATTCAACTGGAATTCGAACTCTGCTCCCCGATTTCTCGTTCCGAGCCGATATCTACTGCACCACAACGCGCATAGTCGCTACAAGATGTTTAAATTTAGATTTGAACTGAACACGCGTTTTACATCAGTCTTGCGCATAAATTAACTGTTGCTGAAGAATTAAGTACATGTGTCCTCTAAAAAAAGGGGGGATGCCCTTCATAGAGCAATGTTTAGTCTGGCTAACTTTTTATAACTTTTTTTTCTTTTTAAATATTTTAACAAAAAGTAAACAAACTTCCCCCCAAAACAAATATTTTCCAGTCCGAAATTTCTTTATCAGAGTTTTCTCTGTTTCTTTTTTTTTCTTCTTCTTGTAAATGGCGTAAGTGTGGTGAGAGCAGCCTAACAGTTAACGACAGAGGGTGTGAAATAGGGGGCCAAACTTTAAACTCCATCGAGAACAGTTTGCACTTACTTTGTTTTAACGCCTATGCGAAAGGCATGAGTATCCCTCTCCCTAAAATTCTCTGTAAATAATGTATAAAAATTTCATTTTTACTACTTTTAAAATGTTAGACTTAAATAAATTTTTAGGTTGCTTTTTTTTAGTACACATCTTTTTCAGAGAAGTATATTTTTATGTGTGGATGTGCGTCGTGGTGCAGTGGATATCGGCTCGGAACGACAAATCGGGGAGCCGAGTTCAAATTCCAGTTGAGATCCTTTGCATTCAATTACACACAAATAAAGAAAGGTATTAATCGGTCTCTTCCCTCGAGTTATGAGTTAAATAATAGGACAAATTGGGTTCTATAGCCTTGGTTGGCAACCAGTCTACCGTAGAAAGCAATGGCAACCTACTGCGGGATAATCTTTTGCCCAGTTAGTCATGTCTCGAAAGAGACATGATCCCGCAAAGCGTGTATCACGTATGGCACTTAACTGACTGATATTTTTATATAGTCCAGACGGTTTGTGTAAAAAAAAAAAATTGTTACGTTTGTATATCTTTTTCGGCTCAGCAGTTAAAACCTGCCGAATCTGTGAAGGTCCATTTCCAGTTTATGGAAAATTATCATGGAAAAGAATGAGACCAATAAGAGACGTGGTCTCAAGTCCTTGTAAGAAGCCGAATGCGGGCTTTGTGAACCTGTTTTGCAGAATAAACAAGGCTCAGGTCAGTAGATGAGGCAGAAGATATTTTGACAGCAAAAGGATAAAGCAAATCAACGTCAAGGAGCAGAAAGCATTTGACATCAAGAATGGAGCATCAAGAAAACATCAGGTTAATACCCAGCTGCAAAGAGATTAAATAATTTTTAAGTTCAAGTAAAAATTCTCCTGGACAAGAATAACGAAAAGAAATTTTCCTAAGCACGAACTGTATTTTTATTTTATTTTACTACTGCCTTCTTGAATTGTGTTCTTTTTTTGTTACTAGCAGTATAACCCGGCGTTGCTCGGGTGTAATGAAAGCTTTAAAACTAATCCAGGGTCCAGGAGCTCAGACTCAGCCTAAAGAATATTTGCATGAAGTTTGGTGAGAATCGGATAAAAATTGTGGATTTGTATAAAGGACATACAGACAGATAAACAGACATACACACAAACATCTTGCCTTTTATATATATATATATATATATATATATATATATATATATATTATCGATTTTCTGCACGATTGTAAGAACTGCAACCTTGAAACTTCTGAATATCGTTTCTTATGTCTTTGTGTATGATTGCATCAAATGTGATTAAAATCGGATCACTCTTTCTATAAGCCGATTATTTCGATTATCGATTTTCGATATTTATCGGGGGTACGTCGACATAAAACCTAGTTAACAACACTCGCAGACGCTTATAGTACAACTGTGTAAATTTTCAATAAAATCTGTTCAGCCGTTTCGGAGTCTATAGGTAACGAACACACACACAGACACACACACAGACAAAGTTTCATTTATAAATAAGTTTAGATTAGATTAAATCCTTGTCTTTCGCAAACTGTATTTTTTCCATTTTACGATGGTAATCCTTTTTATCAGAAAATTTGATCTCCTGCCTTAATAAGCGCACAGAAGGAGAATTTTGTGTAAACTTTATTTGTACCTTTTTCGTACTTTTGTAGTAAATGTTTTCCCTTTACAATTGTACGCAGTAGTTGAGTCTTGTTTTGTAATTTGCGTCTATAATGACTTGCTATTCCTACTAAGTTTTTGTATTTGGTACAATAACTTGGCTTTAGTAGAGAATTAAAAAATATAAGTGGAACAGTTTGGAGCACTTAAACCTTATAAAAACATTCAAACCATGGCTCGTTCCTTGCTGCTTTTACCATGTTGTCCATTATAACCTGTCACATGTGGTTTGAAAAGGAGACGGACATTGCCAAATAACAACCATTTCACTTGGAGATACAATGAAAAAGAATTTCTTAATACGCACTCAGGCGATCTAATGAGACATGGGAAACACTCTTGTTTCGTATCATGTGAATTATGAGATATTAACATTTTGTGCTTGTTGCGGAGTTGAGGAGGCTTAATAAACTTCAATACGTCAGAAAATATTTTAGTAGGCTGCGTTCAATTACTCCAAGAATACTTTAATTTGTATGTAAGGCACAAGGTCAACATTTGATTGATAACTCTTTTTAACAAATATGCTAACGACCATTACCGAGTACATATACCAGGCACTCGACAAGAATGGTGAAGCCCGAACCGTTGCCTTGGATATCTCCAAAGCATTCGACAGGGTCTGGCATGCTGGCCTCTTGTGCAAACTGCGGAGCTATGGGATAACTGGACATCTGTTTGACCTCATCCAGTCCTTCCTCTCTAACCGCACATTAAAGGTGGTATTAAATGGGCATGCCTCCCAAAACTACCAGACGAACGCGGGCGTCCCTCAAGGTTCTATCCTAGGTCCCACGCTCTTTCTGATCTACATTAATGATCTCCCCGACACCATTAGATCCCAAGTTGGCATGTATGCCGACGACACAACAATATACTCCCGCATCGATCAGAAACCAGGTCTGGACGACAAAGTGAACCTCGCTGCCGCACTTGAAAGGGACCTCCAATCCGTAGTGACCTGGGGTAGGAAATGGTTGGTAATTATTTATTTGCAAAAAATTACAAATTCTGGCACAAGGCCAACAAATGGGAGGGGGAACAAAAACTTGGGATGGTCTTCCGTAACTCTATCCTATACCTAGCTAATCAGATTCACGACCCATACATACGTTACAATTTTCTCATTCACCATAAAAATTTGTCCATCAACACACATACTTATCATACACCAAAATACCGCACGAACATGCCAGGGACCTACAAAACGCCCCAAATGAAATGGTTGGTAAATTTCAATGCCTCCAAAACAAAGCTGTTATCAACTAACCACCATAGACAATCGCATCTACCTCCCATTAGCATGGGACAGGCTAGCCTCCCAGAGCGTAAAATACTACGCCTCCTTGGCCTTACACTCTCGGCGGACCTCAAATGGAATGACTATATTGAATCCATTGCCAAATCTGCTGCTATGAAAGTGGGCTCCCTGTGCAGGGCCCGGAAATTTTTCCCACCTGAAACTATTCTGCACATATACAAATCTACCATCCGCCTGTGTATTGAATATTGCTGCCAAATCTGGTCGGGTGCCCCTGCTGCTCTCCTTGGGCTTCTTGACAAAATACAAAGGAGGATCTGTAACGTGGTTGATACTGACTTGGCAGACTGGCTGCAGCCGCTCTCACACCGGCGTGATGTAGCTTCCCTGTGCCTCTTCTACAAGTACTTTCATGGCTTCTGCTCCGATGAGCTTAGATCACTGGTGCCGCCTAAGCACGAATTTACACGAGATACTAGATTAGCAACTAGGTCCCACCCTTTTACAGTTAAACAAATAAGATGTAACCGTAAATTCTACTCCAACAGCTTCTTTTCTCGCGCTTCCCGCCTGTGGAACTCCCTTCCACAAGTCTGCTTTCCCGACAGTTACAATCTCCAGGTGTTTAAATGTAGGGTCAATAGACACCTCCTATTTCACTAACTCCCAACTATTCTCACAACACTCTCATCTACCCAACCCTCATTCTCGGTATCCTCACCCGCCTATCACCCACCCTCTGTCATTTCCTATATTTAATCAGCCTTTCTCCACTCTACGTAGCCCCCTGCACAGTAGTGGCAGTGACATGCCTTGCTCGGGGTGAAACGCTTATAAAAAAAAAAAAAAAAAAAAAAAAATTCAAACAATGTTTTCGAAAAGATTAGAAGTTTTGAGTCCAAGGGAATGTTGTATAAATATGTTGAAAAATTGATTTAATTAATACAATCAAGAATCTCTATTTAATAAAATGTTCTTAAATGATTTGTTCAATCAAGTTCGTTCAAAATACTTTCGGCTTTTATTTTTTAAATCAGAAATAGAGAAAAAAGTGTATGTACAGTTTATTTACCTTGGATTGTATTTTTTTTTTCTGTTCGTTAAAAGTTTCCTTTATTTTTTTATAAATTGAAGGTTTTTTGCTGCAGCTCTTTTCTGTGTATTATTTGTAAGATTTGTTCGCTGAAATAGAAGTTTGATAATATGTTACTTGTTAATCAACCTATAAACTCTTTCGTCAATTTTCGTTGAGTGAGATGCAAAGGATTGTGCAATAAGTGGTACTTTCTAGATTCGAATATAATAATGTTTCAAGGTGCCAGCTCTTTGTTTTCGGAACTCTTATTAAGGGCTTCATCTCGCGCCACAGAATTTATATTGGTCTTAGTCATGCGACCAGCTCACTTCGAACATTCCAATTTTTGGCGCGAACTCTTGTCTACAGGCACGTGTAAAAGAAAAGGATAAAATGAAATATGTTTACTATTATAATTGACCAACCAAAAAACATTTGTGACAAGTGGTCCACTTTTAATAGGTTTAGCAGAAATAGAAAATATAATGTGATCGATACCGACTTAGCAAACCGCCTGCAGTCTCTCTCTCACCGGCGCGACGTGGCTTCCCTGTGTCTCTTCTATAAATACTTCTTCTGCTCCGATGAACTTAGATCACTAGTGCCCCCTAGGTTCGAATTTGCACGAGATACTAGATTAGCAACTAGATCCCACCCTTTTACAGTGAAACCAATAAAATGCAACCGCAACTTCTACTCCAACAGTTTCTTTTCTCGCACTTCCCGACTGTGGAATTCTCTTCCACATGACTGCTTCCCCGACGGCTACAATCTCCAGGAGTTTAAATGTAAGGTCAATAGTCATTTCCTATATCTAACCACTCTTCCTATTTACCTCCCCCTATGTAGCCCCAAGCGCAATAGTGGCAGTGGAATGCCTTGCTTGGGGTGAAATGATTAAAAAAAATATTGCCGTGGTCCACTTTTAATGGTTTTATATTCAATTTGTCATATTTCTAAACAATTATCACTCGCGATGGATAAATTATCGTTTCGACCTCGATGTAAAAACTGTCGCTTTATTTTTATACCTTGAACTATTTCACAAACATTTAGTATTCTAGAGTAGGGCGCTACACACTAGATAGTCTTTTTTTAAAGCCAATGGCCCAATGTGCAGTCATTAAATATTTTACAATACTATTTTAACAAGAAAACTATTAACTGGTATTTTCCTAAGAACCCAATGCAATGAATATAGCTATTATTTATTTTTTAATCATTACTTGAAATTCTGTGCTTAAGTCGGTAACCGAACAAGAGATAATCTGGCCTTGTTTGTATCGACGAACGAGAAACCGCACCCAGTTGCTTACTACTTGATCCTTTAGGAACGTGACTGACTGCCGGGCAATGTATGACGTCAGTCGACAGCCGACGCTAATTATCTCTCCTACTTCTCATATCCATGTTCATCCACTTTGTTCATAACTACGAATCAGGTTAGCAACAATAAAAAGCAAAAATGGAAGGCGGCTTGGTTTTTCTTAGTCATTTCTTGTTTGTTTGTTTATTTGTTTGTTTGCGAGCGCTTGGTTTGTTTAAGCAGGTGGAACTGGCTCGTACTAAGATTTTATATCTCGATTCTCAGTGGTTTCACGTGTGTAAAGACTAAGGCGACCAACCTTCTTCAGTTCTTTTATGTGTAAAATTCGTTAAATGTCAGTCAGTTAAGTGTCATGCGCTATGCACGTATAGGCGATCATGTCTCGAAAGAAACATTACTGACTGGGCAGAATATTATCCTGCAATAGGTTGCCATTGCATTCTGCGGTTGACTGGTTGCCAGCCAAGGCTATAGAACCCAATTTGTCCAGTTATTTGATTCATAGCTAGAGGCGGAAAAGATGTATTATATTATTAAGTAGTAATTAGTGGGGGATCAGTTTATTAGTTCATAACAATATAAAACTGATCCCCCACTTTATGCCCAGTAGAAGCTTTAATCATGTTTCCAACTATTATATTCAGTCAGTCAGTTAAGTGTCATACGTGATACACGTTTTGGGAGATCATGTCTCGAAAACTGGAGGAAAAGGACGGATTAGCAACATAAAAATGACTATAAATACTGGGAAAGATTGGAAAAGAAAACTACTATTGGCATTTATACTCTTTTTCATCTAAGACAAGACGCAAGAGTAACTCAAGGTAGGGAATTATTGAATAAGATTTTTGTAAGGACGTAAAGGGAAGAATAAGAAGTGTATTTTATGTTGATATGTACGACAGATAATGCGGTTGATTCTAGAAGTTAAGACTGTAATGTAACAATCGGGAAACATCTTCTCGGAAGACTGTTCCACAAATTAAATTTCTGAGGAAGAAGCTTTAGTAGAACTTCCTCTTAACCAATGGAATATGAAAAGAATGGGATTATGGCAGTGTATATGGCATGGTGACTCCTAGCCATGAAAATGTGAAATGGTGAATCGAAATATTGTAGGTCGTCTGAAGATTTGCAATGGAAACAGAGAAAAAGTTTCATGACTTCGTCTGAGAGAAAAAATGGTTGTAGGGTGGAAAATAACCCATCATCCACAATGTCGTGTAAATGCTTTTAAATTCTGTCAAGACTGGAAATTGAGAATTGAGCTTCTCCAGCCCCGATATGGCAGCTATACTCCTTTTTGGGTTTGATCTGACTTTTGTAAAGTTAACACGAGAAAGCAGATACTTTCAGAAGCAATACAAGGAACTGAGCCTTTCCCAGTCTCGTTAGCAATAGATGGGGCATATGAATCGAATATACGTGTTTCATTCAAGGCAAAGAGATTCATTAAGAGTACAACTGTTCATCAGTATAGAAAATGTAGGATCTTCTTTAAAACACAAGTCGTATCTACTTAAGAAGTATATAAAAATCGAGAGAATTCCAGAAATGCCTTGAGAGTTTAATGTGCGTCAGAAGTTTGACCAATAGACATAATTGGCAGGGAGAACTTGATAATCGATAACAGTCTTCCAGAAATGACCTGGGAGTAAATTTCAATGGGCGTCAGAGAATTGGCCATTAACAATGACCAATTTGTCTCTACTCAATAGGTAGGACATGATAATCAAGAAGTCAGTTGAGTGCCATACGTGATACACGCTTTGGGCGATCATGTCATAACTGGAGGGAAGAGACGGATTAATACCTTTCCCAAGGGTATTTGTGCGTAAATGAATGCAAGGAATTCAACTGGAATTCGAACTCGGCTCCCCGATTTGTCGTTCCGAATCGATATCCATTGCACCACAACGCACATCCCAAAATACCCTAACAGAAGAGTTGAATGGGCGTCAGAGGATTAGCCATTAAGAATGACCTTCGTAGGTATCCTCAGTAGTCGGGACTTCATAATCAGCAAGAGTCCTCCAGGAATGCTTTAATAGGACAGTTTAATAGGCGTCAGAGGATTCGTCATTAACACTGACCTTCATGGTCCTAATAATAGGAAGGTCTTGATAATCGACAGAAGTCTGAAGCTATAGGGAGTTGATTAATGTTTATTAAATCGACCTTGTGTGAAGCATAACCGAACTCCCTACAGTTTACAGCTTATTCGCTCTCATCAGAAGGTTGTCAGTGTAGCTGCCGCCAGGCACCATTTGCTACCAAACCCAATGTAAAAATCAGCAGGTTCGTTTTCTCGCCGAAGTGAGTACTGTATTCTTGACCGGCGGTCTTGTCCCCCCTTGGGACAATGTGGCCAGAAAATATAGTTCCTTATATTTTAGGATAACGTAAAACAATAATAAAGTTTAAATGAGAAGTATGAGACAAAACAGTAAAATTAGAATAAGTAAATTAAAATATAACAAATAAGCTGTCTTACGGCAACCTTTTCTAAAATATAGGATTTTTGGTCTCCGCGTAAGAAATAGAAACCCTCTTAATAGTCTTTTAGATTGAGACCTTCTAAGAGGGCAGACGTAAATTTGTTATCTCCAGTGGCAGCACATTCGTTTTCGGATGTAATTCTGGCCTTTCCATTGGACGACAAACATTTCACATCGAGGTGTGAAATTTTGCAAGTTTTGTGTGTGTTAAGCAAAGTTTGTAAATTCGAAAAATTCTTTATTTCTAGCAATGCGTCAGATTGAATTTTTAAAATCTAGAACTTGTTTTGCACACTACAAGTCTTCCAGATATGCTTTAGCAGAAGAGTTCAATATGCATCAGATATCTGGCCATTAACACTGATTTTTATGAACCTACTCAAATGGAAGAACTTGATAATCAACAAGAGTCTTTCAGAAATGCGTTAAAAGGAAGAGTTTAATTGGCGTCAGAGGATTGGGCATTAACACTGACCTTCATAGGCCTTCTCAATAAAAAGGGATAATCAACAAGAGTCTTTCAGAAATGCGTTAAAAGGAAGACTTTAATTGGCGTAAGAGGATTGGGCATTAACACTGACCTTCATAGGCCTTCTCAATAAAAAGGGATAATCAACAAGAGTCTTTCAGAAATGCGTTAAAAGGAAGAGTTTAATTGGCGTCAGAGGATTGGGCATTAACACTGACCTTCATAGGCCTTCTCAATAAAAAGGGATAATCAACAAGAGTCTTTCAGAAATGCGTTAAAAGGAAGAGTTTAATTGGCGTCAGAGGATTGGGCATTAACACTGACCTTCATAGACCTTCTCAATAAAAAGGGATAATCAACAAGAGTCTTTCAGAAATGCGTTAAAAGGAAGAGTTTAATTGGCGTCAGAGGATTGGGCATTAACACTGACCTTCATAGGCCTTCTCAATAAAAAGGGATAATCAACAAGAGTCTTTCAGAAATGACTTAACAGGAAATTTTGATTGTCGTCAAGAGATTGGCCAGACAGGGTGCTAATCTGTGGGAAAAATTCATAATCGGGAAGAGTCTTTAAAAATGCCTTAAAAGAGAGTTTAATGGGCGTCAGAAGAGGCTTTGATGTTACCATAAATTCAGAAGAGAATTGTTAAAAATAGGAGCACTGAAATTGAAAATAAGTTACTTTGAAGCCTCGGGGAAAGAAACTAAAAGTAGTAGGTGGATTGAATTACGATGTCTTGTTCCGAAATAAAAATATTAATGCAGTAACATACATAACAAAGGGGAAAAAGTTGAATTTGTGAGGTGCGGATTAGCTACACTTGTTTACGTTATGGAATGAATCAATCAATTCCATTTGTGAGTCTGTCAGATGCTGAAATGTGAACATTGTCAGTTTAAAGGGAAAATGTACTTGTTTGCAGAGGAATTGGGTCTCTGCACTAAAATAAAGGCATCTTTACTGGTAAAAGAAAATGTGAAGTCGACTTTTAAGCCAAATAGACCCGTCGTCTTTGTTATCAAAGAGACGGTGAATAAGGAACTGGTCAAACTACAAAATATAGGAGTTATTTCACCAGTCGATTCTTCAAGTTGGGTAGCGCCCATTGTAAAAAAAAAAAACTTATAAATTACAAGTGTCTGCATATTTTAATGGGGTTGAATAACGCCCTGTAAAGCGATAATTATGCATTACCTAAGACCAAAAAAGTATTTACCAAATTAAATGGGGCAGCTCTATTCCCCAAAATAAATTTGTCGGATGCGTATCTTCAAGTTGAAATTGAAGAAGTAAGGCATTTCTTACCATTAATCGGCATAAAGGATTATTTTGGTTTAATAGACAATCGATTCATACAAAAGTCACTCCGGCTATTCTTAAACAAATTATAGATACTATGCTAGCTGGACTCGATTTTTCAGTTGGATACTTGGATGATATGATTCGAAGCGTAATGGAAGACGAACACAGAAGCCACTTGGGAAGAGAGTTGATTATTTTAAGCGCCGCTTAAAGGTGGCACAAGGCTGAAAATATGGGGTTCTCAATGAGGATTGAACTTACTATTCAGTTGTAATAGGTTTTAACGAGACAAGTTTTCTAATCATGACACCACGTCGAAGTGCCGCAAATCATTTTTAAGTTTAGCCGAGACGTGGCACAAAGCCGAAGGTGACTTCACTGTTGAATATTTGCTATCTAAAGAAATGAGACATGCGGACAGTCTGTCGAGAATAATACCTAAGTGTTGGGATTTACTTGAAGATCCGTCATTGCCTCGATAAAAATGGAGGAAGAAAAAAAAATACTCTGTGGAATAAAATAAGCGCATCATCAATGACAAAAGAAGATATTAAGAGTTAATCCCAGAAATATGATAGTATTATAACAATGAGCTAATATCTGAGGAGCAAAAAAGAAAAATTAAATAAATTAAAAATATTCGGTGGTAAGGAAAAGTAATTTTTACGGATGTTTAATGCATGAAGAACGAATAGTAATGCTAGAGACTTTGCTAAAACAAATATTGAAACAGTTCCACGACGGAAACCCCGGGACATCACGTAATAAAGCAGTGATGCAAAGTTACATATACTGGAAGGGCAAGGATCAAGATGTCGAAGATTTAGTGAAGTCTTGCCAAGACTGTGCATTAACGGCTAAATCGGCACCAGTCAAAATTCTAACTTGGCCCAAAACAAAATAGTCATGGCCTAAATTACGGCGAAGTTGAACATGTAATAACGTCACCGTACCACCCGAGATCAAATGTATACGCAGAAACATTTGTAGATTTTAAAAGAGCCTTGAAAAAATCAAGGGAGGAAGAGGAGATGGAAGAGTTACTTCAACTACTTTTTTTACTCATATCCTAATAATCTTCTCTGAATCGTAAAATAAAAAAATGCAATAAATCTATGACATTATTATGTACCACTTATAGGTAAACTCCAAACCCAAACTTGATGGTACGTCGTCGAAAGAACGAACGTTTAATCAGAAAGTAATGTCAGTATTTGGTAAACTGTTGCCAACAATTACACTTATAAATAAAATGACAACCATTTTTCAAAAAGGCAAATCAGTTTTCTTTCGGGTTTACCAAGTAGATAAACAAAACAGGGAACTAGAAAGGATCTAGAAACGCATCAGCAAGCTGGTGTATTTGATTCAAGGGAAAAATAGTCTACATAAAAGGCATATAAATCAATTAAGATCCAAGAAATATAAAGAAAGTGATCAGACGTTGTTACTGGACCGGCGATGTAATTTTTCCAGATTCACACTCCAGTTGTTAAAAACAAGACTTTTTTTTTTTTTACAGGGGGAGATGTTATACCCCGAGCGACCAGGTGCACTCGCCCACATGTATATAAATATGAGAACGAAATGTAGGACGAGGGAGCAGCAAAAGCCGTATTCAACAGCCATATGAGAAAATACAGTAGTAACCCGCAAGCTAGACGTACTTTAAAAGTGACGTTCAACTAAGTAACAGACACATAACAACAGATATCTAATCGCTATCCTGGTGAGTTTATTACCATACGCTTCGCTGATACTATGCATAATGATAGTTAAGACATCAACAGTAAACCAAAGTCCAAAATGAATGAAAATCATACTATTTGTTACTCGGGAGATTGTTTCTGTTGAGATGAATAACTTTCTTGTTGATAAACTAAAAAATTTCGCTGATAACACTAAGATGATTGATGCGGCAATATTATGATGAGGATGAACGATCATCCGCGTTCTTGTAAACGGAGCATAAAGCTGACATCTTACTTAAACTTTGGAAAAAATTTATTTCCAGATGCGGTTAAGCAATATTGCCAAAAATTGTAGATAGCTCTGAGCTGAGGTTCTGAAGAACAACCACAGGAATTTTACCCAGACCAGTATCATTCGTGTCGTTAAAGCTTTTGAAGAGCCATGAAACTTTCTGAGTCGAGATAAAGTTATCACAAAGTTTGTGCTCCGTATAAGCGGGGACGTCGGGTAAGGAACGGTCGTTGTCGTCTAATGTGAAGTTAGAGGCAAAGAGCATTACGAAGAGCTTGGTTTTATCGAACGAGGATTAGATAGATTCAGAGTCATTTATAATAAAAAGGTACTAATTGTTTAAGAAACGTGTCTGCGATTTTCCAGACTTGCGGAAACCAACTTTGGTTTTGGACTGCTTTACGCATAGTTGTTCTTTGCATTTTTCCAGAACTTTTCTGCACTGAATGCAAGAAGCTTTGAATACAGCAATAGTTTTACTACGCCGTTCCCTCGGATAGAGATCGTAGTATGAACACTTACGCACCTAACATACACTTTTCTCAGGTCGTTCCAACCCAGCGCAAGGTTGACTTCAGCTCGACCATTATAACAATTCTTGACCTTACTTACCCTAACAACTGGACAAGAAAACGAACACGGACGTACCCAGTGGTAGATATCTGCATTTTTTTCGCTAACGACCAACATCGCATGATAAAACAGGCCCAAAACTTAATAAAAACAATGTTTTATCATCAAAATATTGATGTTATTATTAAGAGGAAAGACCAAAGTTTTTTTAATAATTTTATAAATTTGTTGATCCTTTCTAGCACGTTTGAAATTTTGGTTAAAAATTTTGTTTTTTCACGTCAGCGGTTTACGTAATTTACGACTACTGTTTTAGTGCCTTTTTTCAGGTGAAAAGCACATTGTTTTGGTAATTCTTGCAAAAACCAAATAATTATCGAATTTTCATTAAAATTTTAGGATTTATTAGCAAATGAATTAAATTATATTTAAATTTTTTAGAAGATCTTGGTAAAAAATACTTTTTGCATATGTTACCCTCTACAAACATTTAATTTCATGAAATTTCGTGAAATTATATAATTAAAAATGTTTTTGTTAATTAAAAGTAGGACTCCGTGGAGAATGTGAATCATTTTTTTTTACTTTTACTCATATCCTGATAATCTTCTCTGAATCGTAAAATAAAAAAATGCAATAAATCTATGACATTATTTCATTAGAAAAGTAGTTTGTTTTTTTTTATAAATAAAAATTAAGGACACTATTGTTTTAAGGAAAAAATTTCGGTGAATAATGAATTTTTACAAGAATTGTTTTCATTTTTTTTATTTTAAATATATTATTTTTATATATATATAAATCGTTTAATATTCTGCATTAATAGGATTTTTAATTGATATTGTTGATAATTGAAAACTATATTTACGAATCAATAATTGAAAAGTTTAATAAAAACCATTTTACACCAAGATGTTTAAAATAACATTTAATCACTTTTTTAAGTTTTTAAACATTCCCATTTTTCTAAGTATGGTAACCGATAAATGACATTATTATTAAAAGATCACATGTGTTAAGAGTTATCTCCTTCCTGGAAAAAAATAATAAAGTTTTTTTAGGCTTCGTGTAATTCTTTTTAATTTCATTATTCATTTCTGTGTTTCATCATGTTTATATCTCAACAAGCTTTGCAAATCACCCCTTCAAAATTTTGCAGTAAGTTTTACTAAGTATTTTTATGTCAATTCTGGTCAACCATACTTAGCTTTTCAACACGTCTGGCTGTCAGTAATCGATCAACACGTCAGAAAAACTAAAACTCCGTGAATAAGAAATGTATGTATTCAACGTTTCATACTATAAGTAATATTTGTTTAAATTCGAATGAACTTTAAATTTGATAATTTTCCTCAAATAACGTGTCACAGATGTATATTATATTTTTGCATAATTATTAAAACCGAGAATTAACTTTTGTGCCAATGTGTCAAAAATGGCCGATTTTAATGATTTAACTGAGAACGACCAAAAAAGTTGAGATTCTAATCAATATAATTTCTAGTTGAAATACACCAAAATATTTTCCTTACTGAAAATAGTAAATTTAATCATTTAGATTTCAATTAAAACTAAAGTAAAAATTTCAAGAAAACTATTTTTTATCTTTAAAAATTCAATTTAAAATTTAGTTTTCGAAAATGAGTAGACTACATACAAGAGATTCTGAAAACTACAGTTCGTATATTAAAAAAACGAGAATAAATTCATTGTGTGATAGAAACGTAAATATTTTGTGTGTTTTTTCTTTCATTGTTTGCATCTGAGTACGCACAAACCTAAAATACACTTAAAACGCAACTCTGAAATTCCATAAGTTTTTTTTTTAATCGTTTCACCCCGAGCAAGGCGGAAATGCCACTGATGTGCAGGGGGCTACCTAAGAGTAAAAAGATCAATTAGAAGAGAGTGAAGAGGAAGACGAACCAGTTAGAAAGAAGCAATAGAAAGATGAGAATGCAGGGTTGATGACAGTTTCAAAGGTGCAGAGAAAGGAAAGGATATACGGGGTGGGGAAAGAGCTAGAGTCAAGTGGTTAATAGATGAGTATTGGAGTCGAGATAAAGTTATCACAAAGTTTGTGCTCCGTATAAGCGGGGACGTCGGGTAAGAAACGGTCTTTGTTGTCTAATGTGAAATTAGAAGCAAAGAGCATTACGAAGAGTTTGGTTTTATCAAACGAGGATTAGATAGATTCAGAGTCATTTATAATATTTCATTTATACTCCTCCCACGTCTATTGAACTGGAGTAGAGGCTCGTTCCTTGTTTCCTGTTTAGGATGTGGTTTCCGGTTTTCACTTCTCTCTCTTCAGACCTTGGTACTGGTGCTTCCGTGAGAAATACAAGTCAACCATCCGTCCGTGCATGGAGTACTGCTGCCATTTATGGTCAGGTGCCCCTGCCGTTCTCCTCAGTGTTCTTGACAAGCTCCAAAGGAGAGTCTGTAATGTGATAGGCACTGATCTGGCGACTCGTCTGCAGCCACTTTCCCATCGTCGAAATGTGGCCTCCCTCTGTCTCTTCTATAAATACTTTCATGGCTTCTGCTCGGATGAGCTTAAGTCACTGATGCCTCCTCAACAGGTGTTTACCCGTTCAACCAGACTGGCAACTGGGTCCCACCCATTCACAGTCAGGTTAGCCAAACGCAGACGACAATTCTACTCCTGCAGCTTCCTCTCTCGCACTTCCCGCCTGTGGAACTCACTCCCGTATTCTTGCTTTCCTGACGGCTACGACCTCCAGAAATTTAAAAGCAAAGTTAATACTCACCTACTAACCACTGGCCTCTAGCTCTCTCCCCTCCCCTGTATAACCTTCCCTTTCTCTCCGCCCATGTACCTGTCATTGCACCTGCTTTCTCAGTTTTCTATTGTTCCTTTCTAACTAGCTTGTACTCCTCACTCTTTTCTAATTAATCTTTCTACATTTATGTAACCCCCTGCACATCAGTGGCGTTTCTGCCTTGCTCGGGGTGAAATGATTAAAAAAAAAAAAATAAAAATAATAATAATAAAAAGGTGCTGATTGTTTGAGAAACGTGTTTGCGATTTTCTGGACTTGCATGGACCAGCTTTTGTTTTGGACTGCTTTACGCATAGTTGTTCTTTGCATTTTTCCAGAACTTTCCTGCACTGAATGCAAGAAGCTTTGAATACAGCAAGAGTTGCCGTGCCCTCGGATAGAGATCGTAGTATAAATTCATTGTGTGATAGTATGGGATACATATTTTTTTTATTAAAATAAGCACAGGAAAACACAATAGAACATTCTAGATAAATTGGATCAAAACAGCAGTAGAATTTAGATTACATTTTTATATTTCTCAACCAATCAGCTAAAAACTTAGAATAAGAACATTCTAGAAAAATAGGCTTGAAAGTAAATTAACACAAAAATATTTAGGCCCCAAACAAAATAGTAAAATAATAAATCTGATTGGTCCGTAAATGTTTTCACACCCTAATGTTAGGAAGATTAGTTGATCCCCTATTAATGTATATAATACACACAGTTAGAAAAAAAGGTCAGTCATCAAGCAGTCACCCAGCAGGCCATTAAGTCCGCATGACACCGTATACTTTGCCGGCCATGTCATTTCTTCCATGCCAAAAGTTCGTGACCTCGCTCCAAGGACCTTAAAAAGAATAAGCCGACAAACTTTCTTTGAGCAACGCGACACGTTGTCGCCAACTGTAACGCACCAAAATGTAAGTAGGAAAGGCTTATTTACAGACTCTGATAATGCAAACTTGTACACGTTTTTGGACAAAAAATTAACTTCTTGCCAAGTTTATATTTCTCAAAAAGGCAATTTTAGAATCATGTATTTTGTTGGTTTCTACATACCATTTTATTTTGTCACGTAATAAATTGTTTGTTGTTGAATGTCCGTTGTAAATTATTCCTTCACTTTGCGCGATTGCAAATTAAAGTGTTGTATTTGTGGGGGAAATAATCAACATACAACCCAGCAAATACCAAATCCCCCACAAAATTGGTGACCTTCCGACTGGTGAAAGCACGTAACACAAAAAAGCTTTCATATTAGAAAACAACACAAAAATTACCACAACGCGTAAAAGATGGAAAACAACGACATTGAACCCACAACAGCAACAATATCAGCCAGCATTCCCAGCTATAACCCAACTAACATACCAGTATGGTTTTCTCAGCTAAATGCACTTTTTAGCGCCAAAAAAATTACAGCGCAAACCACAAAGTATGCATACGTCGTGGAAAAACTTCTCACCGACGTGGCGGCAGAAGTGGTCGATTTGCTAGACCATATGCCTGAGGACAAACCATATGATACACTAAAGAACGCCGTTATAAGACGTATGGGTACATCGGATGGGAAAAAATTACATGATTTATTTTACAATTTGACCCTTGGACATATGACACCCTCACAACTCTTGAGGAAAATGAAATCTTTGTTGGGAAGCAGCACCATGTCCGAAACGGTGTTAAAAAAACTATGGACAGACAAACTACACACTCATACAACACAGATACTCGCATCACTCCCTGAGGATTTAGACTTGGATAGATTATCGGAAATAGCCGATAAAATACACGACAATAACCAAAACCAGAGCGTTTACGCCACATCTTACAACCCAACAAATGACGCAACACAAAGGAATGCACCAACACCAAGAAACACAACATCACAAACAACCACGACAGACAAGTATACTGAACTGCTGCAGGGCATGGCAAATCTAACTCTGCAGGTTCAAAGTTTGGTGAAGCTTCAAATATCCGAACGTTCCCGTCCTTACAGAACCTCCTCACGACGCAGAAGTCGAAGTAGATCGAGCTCATTCTCTAGAGAGCGACGCAACTATGATACCTGTTGGTATCATTTCAAATTTGGATGTGAAGCAAGGAAGTGCATAAAACCATGCAACTTAAATTCAACCTCACACACTTCAACACAAAACCAGGGAAACGGTTACACCGGCAGCAAGTAAAGACGACATTAGCTGCTGGTATAAAACAAGGAAGTCGTCTATTTTACATCCGATACAAAAATACCGGATATTTATTTTTAGTCGACACCGGCGCACAAATCAGCGTTATTCCACCGGATCCAAGAAGAAAACACCAACTATCTTCATTCACACTGCAAGCAGCAAATGGATCAAGAATTGACACCTACGGAGAGATAGCACTGACGCTCAATTTGGGTTTACGCCGACCTTTTCCGTGGATCTTCACAATAGCCCAAGTAAAAACACCGATTCTTGGAGCTGATTTTTTGTCCCATTTCAACGTTTCAGTGAACATGGCTAGGCAATCTCTCATCGATTGCAACACAGACCTAACAGCAAAGGGAATCACCTCAATCTACAAGTCAACAGGAATCTGTGCGGCACTACCAGATGCGAATGGACTACAAGAGTTGATTACAAAATTTCCAACTCTTACTACGCCCTTTAAACATTCTGATGAAGTTCGTCACACAGCCAAACATTATATCACAACCTCTGGACCACCCACACATGCATCACCACGCAGATTGCATCCAGAGAAATATAAAGTAGCAAAAGACGAATTTCAGCACATGTTACAATTAGGCATTATACGTCCTTCTAGTAGTCCATACTCCTCACCGCTACATATGGTCCAGAAGCCAGAAACAGGTGCATGGCGACCTTGTGGGGATTTCAGGAACCTCAACGCAAAAACAGTTCCTGATAGGTATCCAATCCCACATCTACACGATTTCGCCATGGGCTTGCAAGGAACCAGAATCTTCACAAAACTAGATTTGGTTAAAGCTTACTACCAAATTCCAGTAGCCGAAGAAGACATAGAAAAAACAGCAATTACAACTCCTTTTGGACTTTTCGAATTCACCAGAATGCCATTTGGACTACGTAATGCTGCCCAAACTTTCCAGAGACTCATTGACGAGGTATTGAGAGGGTTACCATTTCTTTTTGCTTATATCGACGATGTCCTCATTGCTAGCAATGACACCAATGAACATAAAGACCATGTATTACAAGTTTTCGAGAGACTAGCACATTTCGGCTTGAAAATCAACATAAGCAAATGTGATTTTGCTGTCTCGAAATTAAACTTTTTAGGCCACATGATAGACGAACAGGAAATCACACCTATCCCAGAAAAAGTCACAGCCATACAAAATTTCCCACAACCAACATCACTGCGACAACTTCGACGATTTCTCGGTTTGATAAATTACTACCGTAGATTTATTCCACGTTGTTCCAGAATATTAACCCCGCTAACAAACATGTTACAACAACAAAAAAATAAAAATGCAAAAATTCAAATTGAAGGAGAAGCTTTAACTGGTTTTCACAATGCTAAAAAAGCATTAGCAGATTTTACCAAGCTCTCCTACATCTCTAATGACAACACTACAACACTTTCACTAACAACAGACGCGTCAGGAGACTCAATTGGAGCAGTCCTACAACAAAAACAAAATGGCTTGGAAAAACCAATATCCTTTTTCTCAGTGAAATTGAACACTGCACAACAAAAATACAGCACCTTCTCAAGGGAGTTACTGGCAATTGACTTGTCCATAAGGCACTTTCGTCACTTACTCGAAGGACGAGATTTCACCGTTTTCACTGACCACAAACCACTTACTTACGCCTTACATGTAAATACCGAGAAATATACGCCCAGAGATACGCGACAACTGGACTATATATCACAATTTACCTCGGATATCCGATACATAAAAGGTTCAGACAATATTGTGGCAGATACACTTTCACGCTCTACAATACAATCTATTGAGTCGGTAGATCTCACCTTCGAGCTCATTGCAGATGAACAAAAAAAAGATGCCACATGAGACAAACTAAACGACACTTCCCTACAGCTGAAAGAACAGCCTGTTCCATTTGGAACAAAAACAATACTTTGCGATGTCAAAACTGGTCACTCTAGACCGTATATACCACCATCACTAAGAAAAAGGTTATTTACACATTTCCACAACCGTTCACACCCTGGACGCCGAGCAACCGCAAAATTAATCAGCAACCGTTTTGTTTGGCCTAATATGCACACTGACATAAAAAACTGGACTCAAACATGCTTGAATTGTCAGAAGAGCAAAACAAACAGACACACAAAGTCTCCTCCAGGACAATTCAAAAAACCAGACAGTAGGTTCACAAACCAACACATCGATATTGTCGGGCCATTGCCAATAGCAAATGACTGTCAATATATACTTACTATCATTGACAGATTTACAAGATGGCCTGTGGCCGTCCCACTTAGAGATATATCAGCAGAGACTATCTCTAAAACCATATTACGAGAGTGGATCGCAGTCTTTGGTTGTCCTTCAGTAATAACAACAGACAGAGGCTCCCAATTTCAATCAACGCTTTTCGATGAATTTACAAAGTTATTGGGAGTTAAACATATAAAAACAACAGCATATCACCCCTGCGCAAATGGATTAATCGAAAGATTCCATAGACAACTTAAAACAGCTTTAACAGCTAACAACAACAACTCCAGAACATGGTTTGAAAATTTGCCTCTTGTTTTATTGTCAATAAGGAATGTTATCAAAGAAGACTTGGGATGTACAGCTTCCGAAATGGTTTTTGGAACATCTTTAACACTTCCAGGTCAATTTTGTGAAAAAAACACTTCCTTACAACCAACTACAACTTTTGTAAAAGAATTTAAACACAAAATGAACGATTTAGTTTACACACCCACAAGAACACAAACTAAAGAACTTTACACACCAAAAGACCTTCACGACTGCAAATACGTTTTTATTCGAAATGATGCAGTCAAAAAACCTTTGTGTCCTACCTACTCCGGACCTTTCCAGGTAGTTGAAAGACACCACAAATATTTTAAACTCGCCATAAAAGGCAAATTTGATACTGTCTCCATAGACAGACTAAAACCAGCGTACTTAGACTTACCAGTAAAGGAAAGTACGGCTGAACACTCTACAAGTACACAAAATACCACATTGTCCAAACCAACCTCCACGCCGACAAATACACCGACAAACACCACCACAAAAGCTGGAAGAAAGGTACATTGGCCGAAACATTTTAAAACTTATATTACATATTAATAAATACTTCCATATTTATCAATCTGCGGGGGGGGGGGGGGGGTATATGGGATACATATTTTTTTTAATTAAAATAAGCACAGGAAAACACAATAGAACATTCTAGATAAATTGGATCAAAACAGCAGTAGAATTTAGATTACATTTTTATATTTCTCAACCAATCAGCTAAAAACTTAGAATAAGAACATTCTAGAAAAATAGGCTTGAAAGTAAATTAACACAAAAATATTTAGGCCCCAAACAAAATAGTAAAATAATAAATCTGATTGGTCCGTAAATGTTTTCACACCCTAATGTTAGGAAGATTAGTTGATCCCCTATTAATGTATATAATACACACAGTTAGAAAAAAAGGTCAGTCATCAAGCAGTCACCCAGCAGGCCATTAAGTCCGCATGACACCGTATACTTTGCCGGCCATGTCATTTCTTCCATGCCAAAAGTTCGTGACCTCGCTCCAAGGACCTTAAAAAGAATAAGCCGACAAACTTTCTTTGAGCAACGCGACACGTTGTCGCCAACTGTAACGCACCAAAATGTAAGTAGGAAAGGCTTATTTACAGACTCTGATAATGCAAACTTGTACACGTTTTTGGACAAAAAATTAACTTCTTGCCAAGTTTATATTTCTCAAAAAGGCAATTTTAGAATCATGTATTTTGTTGGTTTCTACATACCATTTTATTTTGTCACGTAATAAATTGTTTGTTGTTGAATGTCCGTTGTAAATTATTCCTTCACTTTGCGCGATTGCAAATTAAAGTGTTGTATTTGTGGGGGAAATAATCAACATACAACCCAGCAAATACCAAATCCCCCACAATAGTAACGCAAGTTTTTGTATGCTTCTTCTGTCATCGTTTGCACACACCTAAAATACACTTAAAACGCAACCCTGAAATTCCATAACTTTCCGAGAAGAGGGAGATAATCCACAATGCATAATATCCAAATCTTCTGCGGCCTTAAATATGTTTCTTATCTTATTTACTATTAGAACAACTTGATACCTTAAACTAATGTTTGTTCCTTCACCATATTTGAAAGTTAGAAATCAATGAGCATGATATTTGTTTGGTTGTTTTGTTTTATGGTATATCAACATCGGCGGGTCATTTATTGCCAACTAAATTTTATTTATTTATTGCTGGTAATACCTTTTTCTTTCAACAATTTATTGTTGTTTTATATAAGTTTTGTGTCTATTAATACTTTTTCTTTTCGAGTAACAAGATTCATTGAGCAAATTGAGTTGAAAATAACATTTATATATACACATGTCAATTAATGTTTTACAATTAAAGTAATGCTTGAAGGATAGGTCCAACGGAGGTTAAAGTGTTCATGACATAATCATGCTGAAAAAGATAATTAGTGCTTAGGAATGTGGAGGCGTCTTGTAGGTAAGGAATGTTCATTTTGAAGTTGCCACTTCTAGGGTCAGTAAGTCAGTAAGTTGGTTTGTGTGGAATATCTTTGAAGAGGTCACTCCTGAGGTCAGTAAGTACTTTTGAGACAGGGAGAAGGAAAGAGGTCAGCATAGTAGCCGCTCGACACAAGTCAAGGGGAGGCACTGGTAACTCTATCCTATCGGTCCTTCTGTCTGATGATGCTTTTTGTCTCCGCTTTTTATATCCGCTTTTTGGATCAAAAGCTCATTTTGAATTTCACGCTTGTATTTGATTCCGGGCTTCCCATTGGCTGGTAAATAAAATTCGCGTAGGCTCGCGAAATGGAAATTTGATATTTGATTAATTTTTATTTTTCAACCGGAAAATCTGCGCGAACTCAGATGCGCACGACGTGTTTTATTCATTTGCCTTTTTGTTGTGAGAGAGCCAACATACAGTTCATCGCTTTTGCTCGGTCGGTATCACCACACACTAACCATGGGCATATAGTCAGTCAGTCAGTTATATATATAAATAAAATGAATGAAATTACTTGCTAGTGTTTAGCTGTTGAAGTTCACAACTATAAAATCTAATTAAAAATGAACTTTTGGCAAGATATTTCATAATGAGCAGCCAATATTTGAAAGTAGAAACTGGAAACCTTTTCAGATCTACTTGAATAATGTTTGTGTTTAATAGTTTCATGTTGATTTGCTATATTTTCTGAAGATATGAATATAGAAAATAGTCCCAAATCTTTTCCCATATAAAAAAAATGGTTTGTCAAAAATTTATAAGCATCTGATAGTTAATTATTAGCTTAATGGATTAAAGCATTGGTTTGTGACATAGTAATTGAGAGTTCTGTTCCTGGGCTGGGTAGTGTGTAGTTGAATTCAGTGTAAACAGGGTGAGCAGTAACTAAACAGTCAGTCAGTTAAGTACCATACGTGATACACGCTCGGGCGATCATGTCTCAAAAGAGACATGACTGACTGGGCAGAAGATTATCCCGCAGTAGGTTGCCATTGCTTTCTGTGGTAGACTGGTTGCTGACCAAGGCTATAGAACCCAATCTGTCCTGCTATTTAACCCATAACAGAAGGAAGAGACGGATTAATACCTTTCCCAAGGGTATTTGCGCGTAAGTGAATGCGATGAATTCAACTGGACTCATCTTTTCTTTTTTTTTAATCATATCACCCCAAGCAAGGCGGTAACGCCACTGATGCGCAGGGGGCTACGTAAGAGTAAAAAGATTGGAAAAGAGAAAACCGGAAACCACATCCTAAACAGGGAACAAGGGATGAGCCTCTACACCTGTTCAATAGACGTGAATGGAGTGTGAACCGGGCGATAGTTTAGTCTATCTACCCCAATTAATTGGCTGAGAAATTATATATATATATATATATATCCTAAAAAAACTCATAAACACTAATATCTCTCCGACAGACCCCAACAAAAGAATTAAATTTATCATATATTACGCTAAATCCACAACATCCAACTCAATCGTCCGCAACGACTCCTCCCCCACCGTTAGCGATTTGCAAAAAAACAATGTAGTGTATAAATTCAAATGCCCCTTTCGAGAATGTATCTCTAACAAACTAAATAATACCTACATTGGACATACTACTAACTCGCTTTCGCGGAGGCTTACATTGCACTTAAATGAAAATTCTAACATATTCCGACATTTAAAACACCACGGCTATCAACACACACTTCTTAGGAAAACACTTGTTGAAAATACATATATACTTAGACAAGAAAATAATAAACGAAAACTTAAAATTCTAGAAGCTATCTGCATCAAACAGTTTAAACCTAGCCTAAATAAAATAAATTTCGACACCTCCACTAACACACTTCAATGCCTATAATCGACGGGAGAGGTGATAGTTATTATACTTACCCCCTACACCCATAGTAGTAGCAGTTCCCAGACCAATCCCCTCATGCCACTATACTCTCATTTGACCAAAAACACACTACCACCATTCGTTCTCGCCCTGCAGCCATGTGCGACGCAAAAAAATGGACCTGTTTAATTTTCTCTGTATAACTCCACTCTGTTAATAATTTAAATGTTCTATGCTCACTGTATATTAAATGTTCATCCTTTGATAATGGCTTATGTAAGCCGAAAGCTCAGACCTGATAAAAAAATCAACAATTATTGCGATTTCTTGTCGTCTTTCCATGACAACACTATCAAGCTAATCAGATCATACGAAAGGATCTTACACAAAATAAATAGACAGAACTTGTCTATATTGTTCAATGAAACCTGTATTAATGAAAAAATGCTCCCAAAATACACACACAATATATATATATATATATATTTGAAGTTTGATGCTTTTTTTATATCCTGGATCAGTTTTACAACAATCGCTGTTTTAGCTTTTTTTTTCTGATTGTTTTTTGTTTTTGTTTTTTAATGTTAATGTTTAATTTTTTGTATTTGTTGTATTTTTTTTAATGTTAATGTCTAATTTTTAAATATTGTCAGGATACGACAAACGAACTAATACGTCCGTCGATGAGTTATGAACAGTTACGACAACATAATTTACGACAACATAAGTTGCAAAGCAGTTGGCTTTGCTACTATGACACTGTCAGCTCTCTGCCTTCGGGTAGAGAGCGTTCTCTGCTTCCGAGCAGAGAGCACTAACCCAGTAGTGGTTCCGCCGAAGGGTAGAATCACGACTGGGGAAATATAGACAGATATTTTTGGCCTGGCTATATGACCAGGAAGACCCACAATAAAAAGACCTTGTGTCACATCTCGCCTTACGTGGGAAGGTTGGTAAATACCGTTATGACAACATAATTTCACTCACAAGGCTTAAGTAAACCCATAATATAGTTTTCAGGTACTTCCCAACGGTGCCGATCGGCGGGGTTGCCTTCCTAGGACGATATATCAAGAAGTCACATCCTTGACTAATGGTGAGATTCGCACTCATGTCTCATGGTCGGAACGCTCTTTAACCATGCAGACACGCTTCCACTAACAACTTCATTATTTAACTACACAGCAACGCTTCTACTAACAACTTTATTATTTTAATTCTTTTTTACAGTTGTAACCTTCAACACAGCTTCAATTGTCTATGCGTTTTTTTACAGAAAGTATTAATCAATAGTTCACCGTTCTACAAAGATAATTAAAATAGTCTTGTGACTTTGCACCTATGACTTGTGACTTCACCCATGATACACTATAAACGATTTTGAACTCTATAAAGCGTGGAAAGTTGGGATTGGGCAGCTACAGCAATAGTCTATTTTTGGCCATGTAGATAGCAATGAGTCGTATACGTGAAATCTACTCTAGGTCTAGAATCAACTAGTAGACGTTCAAATCATGGAGTCTCATTGAGATTACAACCATTCATGGTGATTGGTGATATTTCGTTATATTTTAACATTATTTTAAGCTTTAATACAAGTCAAAATTTAATGCATTTTTATTTATAATATTAGAAATAAAGAACGCAATCATATCGTACATCAAGATACAACTATACATCACAGGTCCACTTCTCAACATAGTTACCACCTCTTTTAATGGCAGCGTTCCGCCTACCAATGGATGGGGGGGGGCATGTATCTCAGCTTCGTAAAACTCTACTGGCTGCTAATGCTGCCAATTCCTTACAGAAGTTTTCACTTTTCAATGGTATTTGCATGAAAATGAACTTAATGAACTCGACCGGTATTTAAATTCGGTACACAGATTCTATTTGGCGCGCCGATAACAGCTATGTGTACATCATTTCGATTCTGTCAAGGCGACAAAGCCGCTAAGATGCATGGGGGTGGCTGACGACGAAAGACAATAGAGTGAAAGAAATTGAGAAAATGTGGCCATGAGAAAGGATAATAAAAAAGCAGGATTCAAGAAGACAGAAGATGACGATTGACGGCGTTGCAATTAACTTCGCTCGAAGTGAACTTCATAGGCGAGAAATGCGAGAGAAGAAGCTATTAGAACAGAACTTAGTGTTACATTTACCTATTTCAACAGTAAAATGATTAGATCTAGCTGACAATCTAGTACTCATCAGAATGGTCATTAGAATATTTCTAATAACGCAGCGAAAGTTAGGTTACAGCAAAGGAGCAATGTGGTGCAAGTCGAGACGCTAGATCAATAATATTGTAAAAATCAAAGAAGCATCAGATCAGAAGTGGCAACTATATTCAATTCATGGATTTTAAAAAGCTACAAGACAGATTCAAGTGAGAAAAATTGTCTCACTTTTTTCCTTTTTTTTTTTTTTAGTAGCAGAATTAACAATTAACTTAACTATACATAGTTGAAATCATACTTTCATAAATACCTTACCAGCCTGGGCATAAGTAACAATAAAAAGACAGTGATAAAATACTAGTCTACATATCTATGAGTTGCAGAGTTTTTGATGTGTTGAAAATATATTTATGAATAATATTCGCATTTTATTTGTGTTATATTTTCAATAGACCTTAAATGAAATGTGGGTTCAGTAGCACTTTCATTAAGGCTATCATAGTGAACTAACAACTGTAAGATTACTCCACTGGTCTAGCAGAGAATTTCTGCTAGCAACCGCGAGGTGGCGTTGTGTAAAACAATATATAATAAAAAGGAATCATTCTCTCTCTCTCTCTCTCTTCACACACAAAATATTGTAAGGACAATATCTGTCTCTTTTCCTCTCCATGGGACTTCTTAAATCCCAACGAACCACGTGTCGTATACTGTAGTGAGCAAAACAAGTTATACGTTAAAATTCAAATCTGACTCATTGTTAGAAATAACGAATTTTCTGGAATTTACAAACTTTGCTTAACACACACAAAAGTTGTGAAATTTCACACCTCGGTGTGAAATGGTTGTCGTCCAATGGAAAGCCCAGAATCACATCCGGGAGTGTGTTATGGTTTATAAAATGGCGTCTGTTCTAAAAATAGAAAAAGATAGACACACTGATGCCAAGAATTCAAAATCGGGCGGCAAAACAATGTAACGGTTTCTTTTGGGAGGAGTAGCAGTAAGAAGTAGGAGTGAAGGACAGTAGTTTGGTAGGAGATATGAAAAGAGGAAGACGCTGTCAGTTGACAACTAGAGTCCAGAAGGGATAGACGCGTTTACTACTATCCTCCCAGAGTGAAGAAAATTCAGCTAGTCTGCTCCTGTATCCACACACAAAAATTAACGGTTGCTAATTTGATGTAAAAACCTAAAGTTTTATATAAAAAATAAACGTCATTAATTCAAGTTTGTGTTATCTTCTAATTATACAAAACCAAGCAACACAACAAGTGAATCCCCAAACGAAATAAAAGACGAGCTAAGTTTGAACTTTGTCATAAAGAAATGAGATGAGTGTAGTTAACATGTACCCTCGACAAACGTCAAGCGATCGCATTATTATTGCCTCTCTCTCTCTTTCTCTCTCACCTCCTTCTTCTTCATCGTTCACCCGTTTACTTGATAACCGCACGGAACCCTTTAAGACTGAGTGAATACTTCAAATTCACCCCTACCCAACAAACGCTTATACATACATACATACATACACATAAAATCTTTCCAGCAAGTTACTACTACGAACTCTACCCTTAACTTATTAATAATGTTTCCAATTGAACATTAACTTCTACAATTCATGTTATCCTTTTCTGTCAATAAATTTCTGTTTTAACATGAAAAATGTATATTTTTATTCTTCCATAAATTCACACATTCCAATCTCCAACCAACCTGCTGACAAACTTCTGTTGATTACGAATAAATCCTAAGTTGTAGGTAGTTCGTTTATGCTTCACACAAAGCCGATTTAATAAACATTAACCATCTCCCTACGGCTACAATACAACACAACGCTACCCTAAGCTGATAACTCTATGATACCAACAAGAAGTTCTTCTCATACGGAAATTTACCAATATCTTCAATAGACACACGAATGCACGAATAAACACATTTCAAGATAGTCCATTTATCATTTATCTCTTTTTAGGTTTTATTTATAGACTAGAAGTATAGCCCGGCGTTGCTCGGGTGCAATGAAAGCTTTAAAACTAATCCATGGTCCTGGAGCTCACACTCAGCCTAAAGAATATTTGTGTGAAGTTTGGTGAGAAACGGATAAAAATTGTGGATTTGTATAAAGAACATACAGACAGATAAACACACACACACACAAACATCATGCCTTTATATATATATATAATCGATTTTCTGCACTATTTTAAGAACTGCAACCTTGAAACTTCTGAATATCGTTTCTTATGTCTTTGTCTATGAGTGTATCCAATTTGATTAAAATCGGACCACTCCTTCTATCACCCGATTTTTTCGATTATCGATTTTTAAAATCGGACCACTCCTTCTATAACCCATTTTTTTTTTATTACCGATTTTCAATATTTATCGGGGGTACCTCGACACAAAACCTAGCTAAGAACACTCGCAGACGCTTATAGTACAACTGTGTAAATTTTCAAGATAATCGGTTTAGCTGTTTTGGAGTCTATAGGCAACGGACACACACACACAGACAATTTATATACAACTTATTTATAAATAAGTTTAGATTTCGATTAGATTTACTAAAGCAATATGATGTTGTTGTTATCTCTCTCACATAAATATGCAATACATCTTATCACGAAAACTATATTCCTTTAATAATTAAATTAACAATACTACAATAAATTTTTTATCATACTACAAGGTATAAATTAATAGAGGGAAACTGAATTGAAAAATAAACTCCAGCAGACGAACGTTATATTTTTATTTTCTTTTGTTCTGTTCATAGCTATTGAGCTGTACAGTTGCTAATCCTTGAAATTATCATGCTTGAATACGTTTAATGATAATTTATGTGGATAAAGGATATTTCAAAAAAAAATTTAGAATGAAATATCCATTGTTAATGAAAATGAACAAAGGCTCTTTCTTTCAGGCTGCAAATAGGTATTAGAATGAAATAAATAGGTTCTGTTCGTAAGAACAAACTTCCTAAGTTCCATTCTCACTGCTATAGAAATATGCGTTAAATAATGTTCTGGCTTTCTGTAAAGGAGAATGTGTCACACGAGTTCAGAAATTGTGATATAAACGAAACCCTACGCAAAGAGATCGATGAGGCAACCTGTAACTAGAACAAATAGGACGAATTTTAGATCAGAAACTCAAAGACAAAAAACTAAAAATAAAAATACTCCGTGGAGATTTTTCTAAAAGAAAGTGAAATGCGTATGGAATTTAAAAGGTTGCGTGTTTGTGTGTATTTTACGTGCGTGTCTGTTCACATAAGATAAACAAAGAAGCAACATAAAACTAGGGTTTTTACTACCATTTATTCAAATTCTTTTTTTTTTTATTGTGTAGGGGACTCGTTTATGTTTATCAAATTAGCAATTAGCCTTAGACAACCGAAGTCCCCACTATTTAAAATATCATTAGAAGGTTGAAAGAATAAAAGTGTTTCATTTGTAAAATAAGTGGAATTTATTAACAGAACAGAATAACATAAATTTGAAAGAAGTGAAATTCTTAACTATGTAAAATTTACAATGTAAATGTTCAAAGAGAAAGTGCAGTAGGAAGTTAAAGGAATCAAGAGTTCGTAGTTGGAAGTAGCAGGTCATATTGTGTGTATGCAAAGATTAACAGTTTCTAACCCCTTGTTGCTCTATGTTTCTATCTCTGGGTCTTTCCATAGTTCTTAAAGTAAAAGTCGATCAGTGAGGTTATCCAAAAAAAATGACAGTAAAGGTATTGTCTTCGAAAAATTACGAAAATTCAAAGAAAATTTCAAGCTTTTTTTGTCTACTGGTAACGAAATGGTAATCTGTAAAATTGGCATTATCTTCCTCTACATGACTATTCATTTTAACTTATACTAAGTACATACTTAAATGTTTATATTCTTCTATTAACACCCACCACGTCCACACCCATCTCTCTCTCTCTCTCTCTCTAACGGGGTGTTAGCAACCCGGTAGGATAAAAAATGAACCTACAAAGGGCGGACGAACTCTTAAGGAGTCAACGGCCAGCTAACTAGAGGTGGTGTCTCAATAAATCACTGTGGTGAAGGCAACGAGATACCACTTCACTATCTATCCTGCGCATAATCATGGCTTTTTAAAATAAATTAGTAAGAATTGAAATTCTTAACTATGTAAAATTTAAAATGTAAATGTTCAAAGAGAAAGTGTAATACGAAGTTAAAGGAATCAAGAGTTTGTAGTTGTCAGTAGCAGGTCATATTGTGTGTATGCAAAGACTAACAGGACCAAAGAAATTTTTAAGCTGAAGGGACATAGCACATAGAAGAAGAATGAAGTCTGTGTTTTTTACTTTTTATGGCCGGTGAAAAAGTGAAAAAGAAGGTAAAGCAATAAAGGAAATTGTACTTATCGGACGTTAGTTTTTAGGAGTCAGTTGAAGATGTTTTGTTATTGTTGTTTCGTTGATGGCGTGTGAGTGAAAACGGAGAAAGAAAAGTAAGAAGGAGAGGAAGAACGAATGTATGTCGACGAGACATGTCTGTTTTGGCGTCTTGAAATCTCTCCTTTACATTGTGACGAAATACTTATCAGATCCCTTCTCCCATCGGACTGTTTGATTCGATCCTTTTTCTGATTTTATAACTTTTTATAGACTTTTTATCATATGCTTGTTAACTTTTCTCTCAGTTTTGCAAATCGCTTCCTGTCATTGGTTAGAAAATTAATTTAACATCGGATCGCGAAATTTGGCTTCGTCTTTTTCTTTCAGTATGGGGTTAATCCTTTTTCTATTCGTCAAAATTAAATTTCATGCTGAATTGTGAAATTTGCCTTGGTCTGGCAATTTTGATTACTACAAAATACTTTGATAGGGAAAATATTCTTCAGTGGAAACCAGATTCAGGAGTTCATATCAAAACCTGCAGAATTTTACTCAAAGATTATCGAAGAACTGCCTGATAAGTGTCAACAGATCAACAGGCAAATAATTGTTAATATATAACTGAATAAAATTTATTTTTGGTATTCAAATGTGATTTCAGATTTGTCATGTTTAACAGTGTTTGTCAAACATTTCACAGTTAAATTTCTATACTTGCTTCCTTTTCCTATCTCCAATTCTAGTGCAGCTAAGGACAATACATTTATATCTTTATTTAATTTACTCCTTTCACCTCATTGTATTTATTGTTAGTAAAGATTTACAAATCTCTTCAACATCTGTTTGAAAATAAACATTAGAAAGATCAAACTTTTTTTGGTTGTTCCAACTCAACACAAGGTTGATTTGAGCTCAACCATTATAACCAAGTTGACCCTTCAACAAGGAAGAAAGTAAAAAAATTTTCTTTGGTCGTTCCAATTCTGTGCAAGGCTGACTCAAGCTCAACCATTATAATGATGCTTTTACTTACTTACCTAACTTCTGGACCAGAAAAAGAAAACGGATGAACACAAGAAACATTGGAAATTTTGTTTTCCTACAGTTTATATAAAACTGAGACTAAACAGTCTGTAGTAGAAACCCAAGTATTTTTTATGCTTCTTTTTTTAAATATTTAAATATCATAGAGGGATCTCCATATATACCTAATGCTTTATTAATTTGTCTTTAGTTAAACCTCATTGGAAAGACATGGTAAAAAGTATTAATGAGCAAAATTATCTCGATTTTTGCCAGATGGTTGAGGTCATTGTCCTCACCTGAAATAATTGAAAGCAGCATTGCTTTCTTTAAAAAAAAAATCATTTTATTTCAGCTTCTATATATAGAAATCCACTGCTAGGAAGGTTGGGTCACTGTGTCAGGCCAAGAGGTTTTTTCCGCCTGAATCCATCTTGCACATATACAAATCAACCATCCATCTGTGCATAGAATACTGCCCCCACTGTTCATCTCAGTGTTCTCAACAGGCTCCACAGGAGAATCTATAATGTGATAGGTACTGACTTGGTGGCTTGACTCCAGCCACTTTCTCATCAGCGGGATATGGCTTCTCTCTGTCTGTTCTATAAATATTTTCATGACTTCTACTCCAACGAACTTAAGTCACTCGTGTAACCAGACTGGCAACAGGGTCCCACCCATTCACAGTAAGATCAAGCAAATGCAGCCAACAATTCTACTCCATCAGTTTCTTTTCTCACACATCCCACTTGTGGAACTTTCTTCCATATTCTTGCTTTCCTGACAGCTACAACCTCCAGGAATTTAAATGCAATGTCAATATCCATCTCTTAAACACTTGACTCTAGTTTTTTCTACATCACCTTGTTTATCTTTTCCTTTCTCTCCACCTTTGTAACTATCATCACACCTGTATTCCTATCCTTCTTTTGCTCCTTTCTAATTGGTTTTGTCTTTCTCTTTACTCTCCTCTTATCTAATCTTTTTACTCTTATGTAGCCCCCTGCACATCAGTGGCATTACCGCCTTGCTTGGGATGAAATGATTAAAAAAAGGCAAAAGAAAACAGACAAGCCTTTGTATGAGTACATAAACCCTATGTGTAAAGAAATCACCAAATTATTCTTGTTTCTTTTGTGCATAATAAAACTACATTATTAAAAGTAAGTTTAAATAACAAAAAATATAAGAAAATTTGCTAAATTCAAAATTAAATTAATGGAATAATTCCATCAAGTTTGTTGATTCCCATCTGCTTGCAAATGATTAATTATTTTATTCTTTTTAAAAATTTGTGGCACAAGGTCGAAGAGGAAGTGAGAAGAGGCTGGTTAACATTAACTATCCTAGACATAGCTAATCAGATTCACAACCCATTTCTCCATTACAATTTACTCATTCACCAAGAATTCATCCAACTCGACAATATGCCACAATATCACATATTTACAGAGAACTGACAAAACACCCATGACATAAAGATTTCATAATGTGGTTAGGAATGACTGCAAAATACTTGCTCCTAACCCAATTTATAAGAAGCACACAGATGCATACTGGGTTTTTTTTTTATATAGTCAATAAAATTATCTGGTTCTCAATAGAGCGTTTTGCCACATCCTTGCATTGCTTAATTTGCCTTATTACAGTTGCTTTCTTTGTCAATTTTGTTTTTTGGACAGTTTTGTTATTTATTTTGTATTTGATCAGGGTTACTCACTCAATGGAACCAGTTTTTTAAACTAATCAATGTCCTACATATTTGGATACTTGTTATTTACACTGTTTATATGTAGACTATTGCTTTCATCTTTGCTGGTGTTATCACAAAGTTCCGGCTATTTTGTTCCATGGCTTTCATCAGGTGTATGTCAATTCAAGTAACCTACAGGGAATTTTGAACTAAACCGTTTTTATCTACAAGTGTAGAGTATTCCCATTCTACTGCCCATGTTGAGTGATATCTGTTCCTGATGTTAGAACTGCTCAGTTATTTTTTTGTCTTGTGTCCAAGGTTTATGATTATAGATGAAATACAACATCTATTCCCATCACATATCAGTATAAATAAATCTTTATGTACCATAATAATACAGTAGAATAAAGTGAAAGTTGAAGTTTCAAGATAAAAGTACTGGTACATACAAGAGAAAAAGAAAGGGTCTGGGAGCAAGTAAATATATTTATGTAAACATATGTATTGAAATGTAGTAGCTGTCCCTTGACCACACGATGAAGGAAGGTATATTTGTTTTTCATGTAGCAATAATGGGCTAGCCCTCTAAGATCGCCGGTTAGTCATGTAAATGTCATATTTCGTTTATGAGTATGTTATGATGATCACAACATTGAAGAACAGACAAAATTTATTGACTGATTTCAGTTGATTTTCCATCTGTTTATATACACACCTATAGAAAAGATGGCTTGTTTTTTATTGGTTCAAGACCTTATATCATGATCGTGAAAGCTTTCTGGTTGTTTGGTCAAATTATTCTTAGAGATGGTGAAATTTTGGTGTGTTATAATTTATTTTCTTACATCTTAGTTGTGAAAGCTTTCTAATTGGTTAGTCTATGGCTAATTTTACCTGGGGATTTTTATTATTTGTCTATTTTAGAGGTGGTGAAATTTTGTTTTTTATTTATTTCTCTTTCATGACATATCCAAGAACACTGTCTGACCCAGAAATTGAACTCACAATTACAATCTCACTAAATTCAAAAACTAACACTTTAGCCCAAAAAGCTATTGACAATATTCCGCATATAGCATAAATAATAACTGTTCATACCAGAAATTTGGATCCTTATTTTTTATATGAGCAACATGAATGATAGACTATCAACAAAAAAAAAAAAAGAACTATAATCATTTTCACTTGTAATTCTTAGGAGATTTGGCAGACCTGAAGAAGACTATCACCAGCTTTAAATTTGTTGTTTTTCATTTTTTGGGACTTTTTTTAGTGCAGTCTTATCGATTATCAAAAATAAATTTCAATATTTAAACAATTTTAGGAGGGACTCAATTTCTCATACAATGTTATAGTAAATCGATCTTCTATTTTGGAACCACTCGCATTGGGGTCACTTTGTTTTGTTTTTTTTGGGGACAAGTTGTTGCTCTTGTTTTTGTCTTTTTCAATTTTTCTTCAGTTCTTACGATGGCATTTTGCTTGGAAACTGGAAGAATGGCTTTATTCAAAAATTTCGCAAAGGATTCAGTTGTTGAATATGCACAAGCAAAAAAGTTAATTGCACAGGATCGATTTACTATAACGTTGTATGAAAAACTGAGCACCCCCCCCCACCTAAAATTGTTGAAATATTGAAATTTCTCCAAATTTATTTTGTCAATCGGAAAGTTTAGGGTGTAATCGATAAAACTGCAATGAAAAAAGTAAAAAAAATTTGAAAAACAACAAATTTAAAAGGTGGTGGTAGTCTCCTTCAGGTCCGCTGGAGATTTTTATATGCTAATTATTACAAAGATTCACACATTCATTTAAAGTTTTGCTGACATTAATATAAACAGTAATAATCATATTAACACATTTTCTTCTTGACCAAAAATGATCTCCTGGTCACTCAGAGTTCTTAATTAAATTTTTGCTGAATGTTTTAGAAATCCATCTTCCTAGATTTTCTTACAATGAATATTGTACTATGACTTCTAAAAGACAAGATTAACAAACAAAGGTAATATTACAAAATGTCATTTACTAACCTGTAGAGGGAGGGCTGTATCTTAAAAAAAAAAAAAAAAGAAAAAAAATCATCGACATCCTATTTCAAGGTTAATAATCCATCTCATTCCTCAGTCACTGACTACAGAATGGTTTTTTTGATGTTCCTCATCTGTACAAGAGGAGTAACATTTTGATGTTCCTCATCTGTACAAGATGAGTAACATCAAAAAACCATTCTGCAGTCAGCAACATCTTTTCTTGACTGAAAATCACAAAAGAAAAATCTTATTTTATCATCTACCTGGTTTTTAAATTTAAAATATTCCCATTCTTTGTTCTTCATGCAAATGGCAATGTCATCACTGGCATTCTTTAAATGCTGCAAATTCTGATATTTTATGCGGAATAAAGATAATTGTTTACTAAAAGCCCTGGTTAGACACACAGTGACATCATCCATATTGAAACGATTCGTCCTTTGGCGGGGTGATAAAATTATACATATTTCTGTGCTTTGCGACATTTAATTTTCTTAATTGCTGCTTGACTTTCTGTTTGGACTACATTTCAAATGTTAGACGATGTCCCAAGTTGTAATTGTCCTACATATAAGAGTTTACTCTTAATTGGTTGCTAAGAGACATTAGAACAACAGATTGAATAAAAAGTATTAACAGATTCACAATTTTAAGCCAACTTAAAGTACAACACAAGGTTAAATAGAGATGTGGTTAAGAAGACTGTGATATGCTAATCTTCTAAGTAGGAAGAGTCAGCCTGCCTAGAAAGTTAGCATAAAAAATTCTAAATTTTTACCTGAAACACTGACTTTCAATACAATTGGGAATTTACTTATTCCATTCATAATACACTTTGCTCTTTTTTGTTATAAAATAAAATTACAAGTTTTAGCCTAATTTCAAATTAAGGGAAATATGGTTTTAAAATGACCAAATGAAGCACTATATGATAACTTAGGATTCTTTAAATATAATATTGAATGCTTTGGTGAAATTCGTATCACACTGACAATTTACTCGTTTTATAACTTTTTTTTAAAACTCATGTTCACCCTATACAAGATCCAAGAGGCACTTGAGGTAAAGACTTACTAAAGGAGTTAGTTGGGTAAATAATAAGAATAAGGAGAAGAGGCATTTTTTTTTATTTTAAGTATTATATTTGGTGGATATCAGTAATCGAGTAGACACGTTGTTAATTTGAAACTTTTGTTTCATCTACTGGCCACATTCAAGAAAATGCACCCTTTAGCAGGATTCAAAACTGCATATACCCTTGCAGGGGAAATAGCAATTTGATCCAACATGCTTGACAAGAATTGGATTTCACAACTAAGCAAATGGAATGTCTATTCAAATACAGGTATCCACTAAAAAAATGTTGTTTAAAGTAATTATATACAGGGTGCGACAGTTAAATTGTCGCCATTTTATATTTTTAATTTTGCATATATGTTATTTGTTTCTAATTTTGTCAAATGTACAGTATAATAGGGTCAGTTGAGCATCGTCTGTGAGAAAAAGAGCACCATGATGCAATTCACTCCACCACAAAACCAAAACAACTACTTGCAGAAAAGTGATATTATCACAAGAAGCCATGTGGTGATCTTTAGGCTGGCATCTGATTAATGACCTTGCTCCCAAAGCACTGGTTACAAAAACACAAATAAATAAGATGGATAGGATTTGATTTGTAACCAAAGCTCGAGAATAGTTTCCTTATGGCTGAAGAAATTAATTACTCTGACATGGTCAGGGAAATGACTCACCAGAAAACCATTAGCTAAATGTCTGATTTTGAACAAAGCTAGTAGAGAAATTTTGCATAAGAAAAATTTGAAATCATTTTTTTTAATTAAATACCATAAATTAAGCTATGCCAAGCAGTCATGAGCCAGATTGGTCAAAGGGTAACCAAAGTGGTAGCTACAGGTGAAATACCAAGGAAGATCTAGGAATTTCCCATGCCCACTGGGAAGTATTGGTGCGAGATGTCAACAAGAGAAGGAAGACATTATCTAGGCGGATTGATGCCTATGACTGCTACCCATGGGAAAAAGGGATCTACAGATTTGGAAACGTAATTAATTTTCAGGAATCTGACAGCAAAAAGCTCTTGTTTGAAGATAGGGAAGTCACCAACTTTCCAACCGTATCATTTCCTGTGCTGGTTTCAGGTGAATGTCAATAAATGCAAAGGAAACTGAAGCAGTCAAGGGCAGTGACTGCAAACACTAAAACAAGAGACAACCATGTTGCCTGATATCATGTGACAGCCTGCCTGAATTGAACCCCTTCTATTGGTGAACTATAAAATGAGTCAGTCTATTGATGGCTCACCAGTATACAAAAGTACCAAAAAAAAACTCCAACACATTTTGCCTGGACCAATCCAATCCAATAATTCTTGAAGACAATTTGATCTTTACCAGGTTTATAATCAAAACTAAGCAAGACATGGGAAAAGGTAAAGTTTGAATTAATGAAGTCATCTCATTGATCAGCCACAAGAGTTCAATATTCAGACGGCTGGCCAAGTGGGAGGCAACAATTATAATAATAATAATTAAAAAAAAAAAAATTTGTCTGGGGAGATAAAACAAAAAAGCTACAATCAATAAAGCCATCATGCTACCCAATACTTGTTTAATTTTTTTTTTTTTTTTACTGAATCAGGGGGGGTCATATACTGGTATCACCTATTGCTACTCAAGTATTCATATAAGTGCTGTCTCTGCACCAATTTAAAAGTGCATGAAAGGTATTTCATTATGAACACAAAGCTTATAGACCTAGCTCAGATTTCTGTGTCCCTTCTGAACATTGATCATTGCTCTTCGCAATTTCCTGTCCTTTTTTTTTTTAGCTTTTAGTAAATTTTATCTTTTAGTGATCTCTCCTAAACCCTGTTCTGCCGTCCATTTACATTTAATTTATTGTCCTTCACATGTTTTTAATTATTCAGGCCTAGGTTGTACCTTGAACTGATTGAGTTTCAAATATTGGATTCAGTTAAATCTCGTATTTTAATATGCAAAGCAGAATATCCATTCAAGTATTGATTATACGAAGCCTACACAAAATGTGGCTCACAAGAGGAAAGAGTTCATTTTTGGAATTCATCAGCTGATCACATACAAAAATATTCAGTTTTATGGAAGCATATTTCAGTCAATATTTCATTGTCCTTGTATCAAGTCATTGACTCTCCATAGAAAGAATTTTCTTGCAGTTCCCCTCTTGCCATATATTTGTTTTTATCACTCATACCCAGTAATTTACCCTAAAAATTTACTTTTGCAACTCATGATTAATTTACTGTCCTTCACATGTTTTTAATTGTTCAGGCTTGGATTATACTTTAACATTTTCTTTATAGAAAAATCAGTTGAATGTATAATCTTCAGATTTTCTCCTTCATTTGAGATCAGCATATACAGCTGAATCACTGAGCTGAGGCAAGATAGATGAAGCATAAAACCCAAGGCAGGTGAAGTTCTTAAAGTCATCACTCATATGATTGAAGATAATAAAACTGACAAACAACAAGTAATGAAAAAGTGATTTTTGATAGATATAATTTTTGGATCAATGACGTTGAGAAGTTATTTTGATATTCTACTGGTCTATGTATTATTCTTAACCTTTTTAATTGATCAACTTAGCAATTTTGAGATTTTTTTCTCTACTGTAAAAAAGTCAAAAGCCTACATTTAGTAGAAAATTCATAAAGACGAATTTGTAATGACTTGCAAGAAAATTGCAAGATTTTAATAAATAATCTGTCCTTTACCAACCCACTTTTGATGTTTGACATTTTTTATTCACTCAATCGTAAATTTTCTTATCAATTCCTGTAGAGTAATTGACCGTAATTAGCAGAAATTTCCAACAGAATTGACAAAGTTTGCAATAAACAATGGCAAAAGAAAGAAAAGAACAGAGCAAAAATAATATTAAACAAACAATATATGCAAGACAAAAGTAGGAAAAGCAACAGTAATGAGACAAAAAAAGGATCACAAACTAAAAATGGTGTTAACCCACAAAAGAAATACAAACAAGTAATTCTGAATCTAAGACAGACCAGTCAGTTAAGTGCCATACATGATACACATTTGAGCAATCATGTCTCGAAAGAGACATGACTGACTTGGCAGATTATCCTGCAGTATGTTGCCATTACTTTCTGCAATAGACTGGTTGCCTACCAAGGCTATAGAATCCAATCTGTCCTCTTATTTAATCTATAACTAGAAGGAAGAGACATATTAATACCAAGACAAGAAAGTACAGAAAAATGGCAGATGTAACCAAGAAGTGGCCAATCTTATTAGCTACAAAGAAATCCCAGCATGCATTTGTACAATTACTTTATAAATTTGGAGGAGGGGAATGTTTTTGCAGTTATTCCTTATTAGATTGGGGTCTTTGACATGGTGTAACAGTTAGCAAGCTTGTCTTGCTAGATCAATAACTTCTAAGTAGTGACTGATCCTCATTGGGTGTTCCCTACTTTCAACCTTGTACCACATCTAAACTATACTTAGTAAATCACTATAAAGCACACCACAACCCATGCCAGGGAGGATTATCATCTCTCAGTTGTCTCTGTCTTCAGGCAGAATGCAACTCAGTTGTGGCTCTGATACAATTAGGAAAAAAAAGAGAGAGAGAGAGAGATGTCTGTTCTAGGGGAATAGCTGTCTGAGGCTGCACCTCTCCCCTTATACTAGAGAAGGGAGATCAGTAGTCATACCGATGCCAGTGCAACTGGTGGCTGCTGGGGCTGGGCAATTTTTGTCCATGACCTATGTGTATGTGCTCAGGTTCCCTACCTTAAATCCAACCTTGTGTCAAATCCTGTTTCAGTGGGGAGGCTGAGGTAAATAACCATTCTTTATTAGATTGGAATCAACAATTTCAATCATTTCCACTGTAAATGATTTATTCCTTAAAAATCTTTCTTTATGGTAAAAATGCTTCCAGTATGCAACTATTTGATTTCTGTTGCAGATGCGTTCATCCAAAACTTCAGTAAAGAAAATTTGGTTATCAAAATAAGTTTTATCAAAATTTTTATGCATTTGTCCTCTCAGCTTGTCATTATTTCATTTAGTTTCAGAAATAAACAAATTGAAAAAAAAAAGGGGCAAAATATACAAAAATTCGATATTTTATTATTAATTAAAAAAAATAAAATTCTACCTAAGAATATACATTTTAATAATACATATACAATCTTCAAAGATGTATGGAAGAATTTTTTAAAAAAGTTTTAAAAACTGCAACAGCACTGGTTTGTAAAACAGCTTTCTGTCATCCGTCTTAATAAGAGGGAAGAAATCATGTGAAGAAGTGAATCCGATCGAATCTTTAAATTAGAGGAAAAGGATGGTCCATAATCTTTCAGAGGATTTAAACAGCAGAGAATAAGACAACTGTATTGTTTGTAGTAACATATTGCATATTGGTTGTTTCTAAAGCAGTCATACTTATTCTCTCTGTTACTGAAAGCAGCTATTTATTTATTTTGAAGACGTTTGTGTGTCTATGTGTGCATGTGTATGTGCTTTTGAAATGTGTGTGTCTGTGTGTACATGCATGCGTGCTCAATGAAGAATGGTAAAAATGATTAAAGCTCAGGACATGTGTAGAATTTCAACCCACTTTCCGAAGGTATTCTGGAGTAACTGACATGTAGTCATTAACACTGAGTAAACTCAATGCATTCTTTTGTAAATATCTGTAAATAGTAAAAGCAAACATTATTAGTGAAAAGTATAAAATTCATCAATTTACAATCCAAAATATTTTTAAAAATTATTCAGATAAGACAATAAAATTATTTTGTATAAAATTTTGAGAAACACTTAAATTATACTGAAATTATTTGAATTACAGATTAGGTTAGATTTTTCTTATTGTGGCTACTTGGTCTTTGCAACAAAGTGTTTAACTGAGTGAGTGATATTAGCAAGTGAAATGTAAACAATTTTGTTTTTACTTTCAATTTTTGAATTTCTAAGTTTCTCCAAAAATAAAATGTATACTTCTAAAATACAGTATACAGGATGCTGTGTTTTTGAGTCCCTTTGTTTGGAAATAAAAACAATATCTACTTATCCTCTCTTAATTTGGAACTCCCCTTTTCTAAAAAGACATTTACTTTGTTAATCTTTAAAACCAGCTAAACAGGATGTTGTAAAACATTTTCACTTCAGATACAAAAAGGGAAGTTTAAAGGTTTGGCTTAAGTGCTTTTGAAAATATAACAACAATATACAAATAAATATGATTAATTCTTTTTCTTTTTTTAAATGTTTTTGTTTGTGAAGTGCAATGGATTTTAAATTTATATTTAACACTAAGCTTTAATTCTACAATAAGATTCAGTCATACAAGACTCCTTCATTCATCAACTTTTCACCATGAACACACATTTGTTTGCTAATTCAAATTTGGTTGCTCATTGTTGAAAAATATCATGTTTTTCTTTAAACAATTGTGTGTATGAAAGAAAGGAAGGATTTCATTCATTACTAATTACACAAACACATCTAATTCTGTGTCAGAGATTTTATTCACACCAACTTAAATAAAATGAAAAAGTAAACCGTGTCATAATTCGCAATTTCATGCACTGAAATACCTTATAGCTAAAGTAAATATAAAACTGAGAAAATGTTCCCTGAAAAATAACAAGAGCTTATCTGCTTCTGATTCTTTCCACCATTTTGTTCTTGTTAATTTGAATGTATTCACCAAATCTAAGACATTATCCAACTTGCCTTATGATTGAGGTAATTACTTTTCCCTTTAATTCTAACTTCCATTTGGCCTTTATAAATATAAAGACCTTGTGAGTTTACCAAGTCTTTGACCAACTATAATAATGTACTTGATATAATTTTGAACATGAAATGAACCAAAAAATATTAAGCATGTCCAAAAGGGTAAAAGTATTTGTTCCCCATAAATTATTTCATCAAGAATTTAGATTTTATTACAGAAATTACAAACTTTGGCAAATGGAATCATCCTGAATTTTGGAGGAAAAAATCAATGTAGATTTATTTATTCCAAAATCAAGATGTTTATTTTCAGATTTTTGCACCCTATACATTAGATCCAATCAAATACAAAATAAAGTACCACCATTTTTTAATACTATTGTTCACAATAAAAGGCCCAAGAGCTACTCAATTTAGAGGTTTACTGAATTATACAGAGAGTAAAAAAAAGTGCATATTATGAATATATATAAAACATAATTGTTGATCCTAGATATGAAGAGGTTAAGACTATAGTGATTGGGGAAGTATTTTTTTGGGAGACTGTTCCATAAAGTTACAATTCTGGCGAATACAAAGGGAATGAGGAGGAGTCGGTCTTATGTAATGAAAAGAGAAAAAGAGTCATAGTGATACTCAACACTGCCAAATAGATCCATAGTTATAAGGGAGATGCAGAAAAGATCGTTAAAAAAAAAAAAAAAAAAAAAACCTTCCCTCCAAAAATTCTGATATTTGATCAGATTTTTGTAAGAGTATGTTGAAAAGTTCTCAGTCCAATCCACTTCCTAAAATCTAACCAAATGACCAAAAATAGCGTCTTCATCAGGTCAAAGACAAATGATAGCAAGTCTTCAAATGCAGAAACAGCAGTCAAAACATCACAGGCAGCAGCAGTTACAACCTAATCAGCAGTCAAGGCTCTAAGTTTACTACAAAAAAATGGCCCGGTGGATAACAGCAATGATTTGTGAATTTGGTGACATAGTGCTTGTGAGTTCAACTTCTGGGTGAGAACAATAGCTTCATAAAGAGATACCCATAGACATGATCAGTGAACCAAGAACAGGCTACTTCTGTAGATTAAATAAAAGGGTACAGTTCAGAATTCCCTGTAGGTTACCCAGATTGATATACACCTGAGGAAGGCACAATGGCCAAAATGTTGTTGTTGCTACAATACCACTAATGAGGACAATAGTCCAGATATAGTATAAATACATCATACAAATTATCATTTTTTTTATTCACTGAGATATTAAGAATAAAATAGTAGTATTTAAATACTACATTTAAATATTACATCATTGCTATGTGTGCCTGGTCTCATGCATTGTCCAGTATAAAGGATCTTTTGCAAAACATCATTGCAGCACAATACCAACAATCTGGTCTGTTAGATCCTGCCATTGACCACATCAAACATCCTACTGCTAATGTCTTCACCATAACATCGACAGAGGTGGCTTCAGTGTTATGCTTTATCAAAAGGCAACCCATGATTTGGTCTCATGGACACATATGGCTCTCAGTTGTTCCTCACTTCGACTGATTGCCAACCATGGCTAGAAAGCTCAGTCTCCCCTGCCACTTGAGAGACACAGAAGAGATGAATTCATACCTTTCTCAAGAGTAATTGTGCAGAAGTGAATGTAATGAACTCGACTAGAATTCAAACTATTTGATTTCTTATTCCAAGTCGCTATCCATTATGCCATCTATACATAAAATTGAATAAAGTTATATTTTTAAAAATGATTTAAAAAGAAAAAAGGCACATCTAGCAGAAAAAATAAATTATTATTTAGAAAACACAAAGAAGTTCCAAGAAAAGTTTTAATTTATAAGAAATCATATAAAGTACAAATTATCTAATGAACACTTTAATGAATGAACCAACTCCAGAGAAATCCTAAACAGTAACGAAGTTCAAAAGAAACAAAAAAAAAAAAACTCACCTAAGAAAATCATGAAAATGTGTAAGCAACAACTGAATACTCTTTTCATCAAGTGACGTGTATGCAAGCATCCCACCAATTTTCACTGGAAAAAAAAAATCAATACTTCATTTTAAGAGAAATAAACACCTTATAGTTATATATTAAACAAAACATAAATGCAAATTTACAAAATTTTCTAAAAACTTTGTTTTCTTTTTGTGGGGCAGGATTTAAAAACAGCATTTTACAATAAAAGATGAAAATCTTCAACTTTAAGTCAAAAATAAATACTGTTTGTTTATTTAAAAAAGTCCATGATTATTTCAAGACAAATGACTTATCCTTCAAAAGTTTTCCTTCATTAATCCAAATGAAAAGTTCATAACTTTGACACCATAAAACATTTCTGTACTCAGAGAATCCAACAAGTTTGTTAATGTAAAACTATTTGTTCTTACAAATGTAAGGGTTTCAAATATTTGAATTATACAGCTTGTAGCTCAGAGGCTTTTCAAGGCAAATTTGAGATCATTTTAGATTTTAACAGTATATTGTTTGTGGGTTCATGGTCTTTGACTTCATAGCATAACAAGAAAATTCAGTTATGGTAATTTCTTTAAAAATTAGGACAACACTAGCAATTATAAAGTAAAATAAGTCCAGGTATTGGGTTGTTGGGAAAGTTCATGCCAATTCTTAGTCATTCATCTTCCAACACATTAGAACACGCCAAATCTATCAGCAAATATAACATGCTCACATTTCCAATGAGAGCACACTTCAAACTATCTCTTGAGAAAGAAAGTTTAAAATTATTTAATTCAGGTCAATTTTGTACCCCTATAAAAATAAAA